>JAVYIG010004202.1:0-169335 GCA_035222895.1 Strongylocentrotus droebachiensis | reverse complement strand
ACCCTAATTCTCAGGAGTCCAAAGAGATGAGAGAGAAAAGAAAAAACACCCCTTTTAAAGAAATCTCCGGGTAAAAAGTCAAATACACCCCCTTTTTTACAATTTTCGGGCCGGACTTTGTCGCACGAAAAGTACCCCTTATACCGGACATTTTGGTAACACGCATGCGGTCATTCCGACCCCGGAGTGGGGGGGGGGGGGGGCGGAATTGGAACTTGGTCCAATTAGATTTCGATAAAGAAACATCTTCGTCTTAATAATACCAAGAAAAAAGTTGATCAAAATGAAGAATGATTTAGATTTGATAGACCCACGGAGAGAATTACATGTCCAGAAAAAATATTTACATGGCGTCAACCTACTCCCTTTAAAGCCTATCTGCACTAGTTTTGCCAAGAGGGATTATACCTCCCTGCGTGGTCACTGGCAGGTGGTTATCTCATCAAATCAGCTCTCAATGAATTAACATAAGCAAAAGGGGACCATGGGGGATCAACGGGAACCGCTTCATATTCTTGGCTGTATAGAGGGCGCAGGTAGGTAACAGTATAGTGCAGTCCCGCTTTAAGGCGGCGAGATTGGATTATTTGTTGGTCTCCACTGAATTACTGTCTGACTCACTCGTTAATAGAATAGAGATTTTACCTGGATACAGATCCGATCATTAACTGGTCAATTTATCTTTGAATTTAAATCATTGTAGGGTAGGTCCAGGTTACTGGAAATTTAATAATTCATTGTTGGATGATAGTTGGAAAAAAAAAAACGTTATTCAACAAACGCTTAGATCTATTCGGTCCAATTATGATAACAATTCATTCTAGTGAATTTGCTGTAAATGATCAATTCATTTTTTGAGACCCTTGTTACGATAATCAGAGGTATGCAGCCACTAAAGAAGAAAATATTGGTGAACTTAGAATATGATTTAGAGAAGGAAGTCGTAGATTTGGAGCTCTATAGGCATACAAAAATGCAGAGCCAAGTTGGTCAGTGGCGGATCCAGGGGGGGGGGGGGGGGGGGAGTGCAATTTTTCAAATTTTCGAGGGCCCCCAAAAAATAATTAGTGCTCACTGACCCCTTCTCCCCCCCCCCCCCCCCCCCCCCCCCCCCCCCCCCCCCCACCACTGAGCGAAATATTGGCCGGTACGATTTTCATATTTTAGCACACGTACACTAAATTTCAAATTGATTTCAAATTTCGGCCCCCACCCCTAAGAAGTCCTGGATCCGCGCCTGGCTTTGGTTATATTAATGAGAAGAAAGTTCAGTTAGAATCATTAAGAAAAGAAATATGGAAGGAATAAAGATGAGGTCTAAAATCAAATGGATGGAATATGACGAGAATATTTTTTTTTTAATTCAGAAAAAAAGAAATGCTGGAAATAAACGGGGATGGGGGGGGGGGGGGGGGCGGGGGGATGATAGTAGATAAAGACTGGTGTAACATCTCAACCATACTCTGTGCACTGACCCTATGACTCGTATAGGGCGATCAATCGTTGAATCTTCATTGCGACGCACTCTCCTACAATATGCCCGACAAACGTAATTTCCTAAAATAGGAAGAACTCGTCATTTTTATAAGCCTTGAGATTGCGTTTCGTCAGTTGATATTGAGCAAAAGGAGGCTGAGATAAAAGAACATTGACTGAGTAAGTTTAATTGCCTTACATAAGAGATGAAAATGAGTTCCGAGTGTGAATTAAAGAAAATTCATTCTATTTACAGATACTACAGTCCCGCTTGTAAGATATGATGTGTTCATCTGTGAGTGATGATGATGATTTGCGCAGTATTTTGGGGGAACCACACATAGCTGCATTACTATCCTGGCTGTGTCTTAAAAACTGTTCTATTGGTTCTCAACATTTCAAACACCACTGTACAAAACTCAACTGAGCTGAGATCACTCAAAATCGTTACTTTAGTGACAATTGAAGAAACCTAAATAGCAGTAAAATACAATCTTTTTAACTTTCCGATGTTAGATTTTACTTAAAAAGAATATTTTGAAAATTCAAATCGTGAGTCTACTGCCAAACTTGCCTATCAGGCACCACTTCATATTCATTGTGTGCATTATCATGCAATTGTGTGTTATATCTTAGTTATTATAGAGGTCAATATGCATTAGCATTGACTCTATGCTTTGCTGGAGTGGGATGGGGGAACCCATCATAATAACGGCATTACAAGACACCATCTATTGATTATCAAAACTCTCAATTTACAAAGTTCAAACTTCAAAAGTCAATACGCATTAGCATTGACTCTCTATGCTTTGCTGGAGTGGGGGGAACCAAGCTGCAAGCAGCCATCCCTACAATTTATTTTTTGCTCTGTGCCTGCCGTTAAAGAGTTTTTGATGAATGTGGAACCACAATTTAAAATTTTACAGAAAAGAGCTTGCTTACACAAAAAACTGGCGCTAGTTCAGAATCATATCCAGACTTTGAGTCTTGACCGGTGACTCTGGCGTAGAGATACCCTACTCTTACATACCAAAAATCAACTAAATCCTCATCAATTGTTCAGATAATGGTCATGATTTAAAAGTCATTATTTTTCTTACCTGTTTTGTATCAATTTTCATATCTTTTGGGAAGTTTTTTTCCTAAAAGCGATGAACTAGCGCCAATAAAAACTAGCCTTGCGCTGGCCATGCTTGCAGGCTTCAGCTTGTGCAGATGCTGTTGTTGTTGAGATTAATGGCGTTTCTATCGTCGTTGGATGATTTTCACCAAGCGATGTGTATATTCATAATTTAACACAAGCTGTCAATTTTGTCAAATTAATATTTACTAAAAATTACTAGAATGGTAATGATTACAGTCTCCGGTCTCTAAATTGGGTTTATATTATATCATATGATTTGATACCGGGCATTGTGGCTCAGTGGTTAGAGCGCCCGCCTCATGAACGGGAGGTCGTGGGTTCGATCCCCGGCTGAGTCATACCAAAGACTTTTAACAATGGGACCTTCTGCCTTCTAGCTAGGCGCTCAGCATATTAGATTGGAGAAGGGTAGTAATAACATATTATGTTATGCAGGGCCCGCTGGAAGAGCAGTTTCATAACTGAAGTGGCTACCCTGGGTAAATGAAACATTATTATTATATTATATTATATCGGGAGAACTCATCAACTCAAGATTACATACATGTACCTATAACTTTATTACTCAGGTGACTTTTATCAAATTGGCAACATGGTGATGCAGCAAGATCCGAGTATTGAGCCAGGCCAGCGGGTCCGCAGTCTGGCAGAGCACGGGTCTAATATCGTGGTGGATGGGAACCTTCCGATCAGAAGGTACTTTAGATCAGGCCAGGAGATGATCAAGATGGTAAGCGAACTGGGGGTGTTTCACAAAGATCCTAAGTCGAACTTAACTCTAAGTTGGACTTAAATATTATGGAGAGCCATTTGTAGCCTTAAAATAAATTAAAATATTCAAAATAAAAGATTGAAGTATTTTAGACTTTTCATAAGTTCCACATCAAGAACATGAAATCTCCCATGATAATAGAAAATATGAATGATTTGAATCAACATTTTATGCCTTTTAAAATATCTTTTATGAATATGTTCAAGGATGCTAATGGCTTTCCATAATTGTTAATTCCAACTTAGAGATAAGTTCAACTTATCAAACACCCCCCAGATTATATCCTCTCTTTATTTTCTTTGTACATCCAGCAAGTGCAGTGTAAGAAATATTAAATTTTCATGCAGGCTTTAAAAACAAATATTGCGAAATTTCCTCAGAGATGATCAATGAATTTGTCTAAAGCTTTAAAAAAAAATTGTTTAGGATTTTTGTTTTATTTTGTTTTGTTTAGTCAAGATGAATATTGAATCATAAAATTTTGTTGATATTGTCAATTAAGATTTTGTTTGGTTTAAACCTGTAAAAACAAACACTGTTAGCAACTTATCAGATGTACAAATTAAAAAAAATTGAAAGTTGAACAAAAATAAAAAGGGAAGCTTAACTGTCCTAAAAAATACAAAATTCAAGTTCTTTTCCCTAGGGATCTTATGTTTCATTGAATCATAAAGTAACTACATTATTACTCAGCATAGTATTTTTTTAAAAGAAGTATTTTGTTTCTCTTCTTTTGGCAGGCAAACATTTACTACGAAGAGGGGAACTGGGAGAGTGCATTCATTTTGTATTCCAAATATATGACGTAAGTGTAATGAAAATATCTTTTTCTTTTCTCACTCTGAGTCAAACATTTGTTATCTTTAACAGTTCTTGATCATGTTTTAATTTTATACCGGTATGTGATTTATTAACAAAGTCTGAATATTGTACTTGATCTCTTTACAAAGAATATTCAAAGTTAGCCTGATAAGTCCACTCCCCTGTAAATTGCTGTTTTTGTTTTTTATCGTAGAATTATTATTGTTGTAGTAAATTCATGCCTTCGTCAATATTTTGGGAAAAACCCACCATGACAATATCAAAGTGATGTTGATTCTTTCTTTTTGACTTTGCAGAATCTTTGTAGAGAAGATACTAAAACATCCTCAGTACAAGGCAGCCAGACCAGAAGATCTGAAATCTGCAAAGAAGGTAAGCAACTTGAGGAGATCGAATCTCACCTTCATCTCTTTTAAATAATTGTGAATAAAAGTATTCAAGTGTACCAATCACCTTAAAAAAAATGTGTACAGCTTAGAATTTATAAAACCAAATCTCAGAAGACTTCACCCAGCTTTCTGTTGGCTAACAAATAAGGAGTGTGAAGAAAATAAAGAATAAGCAAATAGTTACCTAAGTGAAGGTGATGGAACAAACTATCACTTCCGAGGCGATCTGGATGTAGCTATCTTTCCGAAGTGAAGCTGAGAAAAGATAGCGTATACATTCTGATCGACGAGGAAGTGATAGTTTACCACGCCTGGAACCAAAAGGTGATTATTTGCTTTATATTCCACATCGGAAACATTTCACTTCTTCCGTCAATTTCGAGCAACAAGTCATCAATTAACAGCTAGCAAACGGTGTACGATACGTACAGTGCAGGCAGTATGGTGGTGTGACCATAGTTCGCGCATGACCAAAGTTCGGGTACTAACACTAAAAGCGCTTAAAGAGGAGAGCAAGACGCGTATATAATTAAAATGCATTGCACTGTGTAGATAGTACTACTATCTACCGAATGCAACGCACTTTCACTGGAGATGGTAGTACTATCTACACAGTGAAACAAACTTTTCTTCTCCCATCAATGATGGGCGAACTATCTTTCATCACCGTAGAGCAAGATTCTTAGTATGTGGAATATAATAACGTATAACTGCTCACATGGCATTCAAGTCGGACTTGGCTTCTGTGGGGCCCTGTATGAGCTTCAAAGAGTTGATGTTGTCTTGTAGTGATGTGGTATAAAACAACTGAATGTTGCACTTCCAAACCAAAATGAGAACTTAAAACATTCTGAAATAAGTGCTTGAAGAATTAAAAATACAGATTCTAATGTTTTTGTTATCAATTGTTAATGATTGGTAAGTTTAACGTGCCTAGGATAGATTACAACTGAATACATGGTTGATCGTATTTTCTTCCCTAGAATTTAAAGTCGGCCTTTCCCAATGCAGAGGAAACAAAGAAGAAATTAAGAGAGAAGTATGCGGAGGAACACAAGATATGGCAAGTTCAGGAGGTAAGATCAGCTTCCATACTTCATTCCCAAACAAACATGTTTAATTGAATCCATGAATCCTTGGTTCCAGTAAAACCCCATTTCTCTGTAACAAAGGTGAATATGTAGAGATGTTTCATCACATAGTTTTAATTCTTGACAATTTTTTTTTTTTTTTTTTTTTTTTGGGGGGGGGGGGGGGGTTGCTGTGGAGTTTGGTAAGAAAAACTTATCTTTGTGTCTATTTATTTTTGAAAAATTACCTTTGAAGTTACAGCTCGTAGACATATGTTTAAAGTAGATAATCACAATCAGGTGATTTCTGATTTGAGACAGTTCATAACAAAAGGTGCATTTTGGGGATGTAGTTCACCCCTCATAGATGTATGGAAATAAGAAGGATCAGGCTTATCTCAAGGAACATCTTTGAACAAAATGTGATTATTTACATTCAATTTACCTGATCCTTTGTGAATATAGTGGGTATTTTTTCACGAAAGTTTGTGTAATCCAATAACCCAACTCGACGTAAAGACTTGATGGAGTGAAGTAAGCCTATAACAAATACAAAAGATTACCTTCCACATTGGTGCATTGAATTAAAAAATAAAGTTGAGTTCTGGTCATGCGATTGCATTGTGAAAGAAACAGTGTGGAATCGATCAGAAAAGGTTGATCATCTAGCATATAGCTATCTGTGTGTACTGCAAGGTTCTGGAATCATCAAAATGATGAAAAATTTGGCCCAGTCTTGGTAAATTTGCAAGCACTGTACACATAAAAATGTATATGGGACTACGCGAACATGTGGCGTAAAAATCTGTCACAATTTTTATGCTGTTGCTTGCCATATTTAGAATATTAAGGCATTTGAAGAGCCATGCTTTTCTTGGAACATTTTTTAATCTGATGTTCTTCCACATTTGCATAATAACAATGATAACGCTCACAAATCATTTTCCACCTCATCCCAGAACTCGACCTTCTCTTTAAGCAATCATTTGAAGTATGTATCTTCATGTATGTCATTTGATTCCGTAGGATGAAAGGAGAGCAGAGGAGGCGCGACGAGAGGCAAGGGAAGCCCTCAGACTGGAGGAGGAACATGCTAGGAGGGAGCAGGAGGATACTGCAAGGTTTGATGAACAGAGGAGACAGCTGGAGGAACTTGAGAGACATTCAATCGATCAACAACAGAGGGAGCTAGATGGTCAGAAGGCTGCCCTCATGCAGGCCAAGGCAAAGCAGGAAGCTCTAGATCAAGAGAGGAAGGTAATAATAATTATAATAATAATAATAACAATATTTTATATAGCGCTTAATACAAATGTCTCTAAGCGCTTTACAAATATATTACCCCGGTCATTGAATTCAGTGCTTGCCCGCACACGTTCAATCTCCACTCCCTGGGGAGCATTCCAGCCAGGTGTTCCAGCCAAAGGACATTAGTGCTGTATCAGGGATTGAACCATGACCTTTGAATTTCAAGTCAAGTGCTTAAACCACTCAACTACGACACTTCTACAGAGTATTACTAAAGTTGTAAGTGCTTTGGTTGTCTATGTTGTAACTGGTAAGATGCTTTGTAAGAAACAGTTACTATAGA
The DNA here is from genome assembly GCA_035222895.1 of Strongylocentrotus droebachiensis. Classification (NCBI taxonomy): domain Eukaryota; kingdom Metazoa; phylum Echinodermata; class Echinoidea; order Camarodonta; family Strongylocentrotidae; genus Strongylocentrotus; species Strongylocentrotus droebachiensis. The sequence continues at coordinate 162,071 of JAVYIG010004202.1, read as the reverse complement.
AAAACTGCTCATAGAAATAAGAAAACTGGATTTATAGATGACCATGCGATTTACAGTTGCCCATTACATACAGGTTTACATGAGAAACAGTACTGATAGCATAGATAGAATATACTCTCCTACTCCTTAATTATTTAATTCACATAATTAGGTTTAATGTAGGACCCATCCGTTCCCTGGAATCAATGAGTAAACATTATCAGGTGTTCACAATTACTCTTTTGATATCTGATTCCGATTTTAGGTTCTTTCTGTCTTTGTTTTCATGAATATTTTGAAATAGATTGGATTGAAAACATCGTTGTTAGAGAGCTCATTCTCAAAACATGAAGAAAAAAACTTGAATGGAGATCTATATCCTCTTGGATCACTGAGGCAGGAGTAGACCCTTCTTTAATTGGGTTAAGAGCTATTTTTGTTTTAAAAATTAGTTCTTTTTTAATATCAAAATTTGGATGTCCGAATTGCTGTTTTTACCCAAGGTATTGACTAGTATTTCCTTGATCTTTGTAGAAAGCAGATGCATTGAATGAACAAGAATGGCAAGCAGAAGGAAACAAGAGATTAGCAGGTAAGTTTATTTCTTGATATTTGTTGTTGTTGTTTGACAGTGTTCACATTCATATCTTCAAACAGAAAAAGAAGGAGACTCTATGGCCTGAATTCACAAAGGAGATTTAACTTAACCCATGGTTTAAACCCTCATTCACATAACCCATGGTTTAAAAATGAGCGCAAAATAAGCATACCTTGCCTTGCGTGCGTCTAATATTGGACCTCTGATTGTGCCGCGCTTTTTTTCTCACTAATTTTAGACCATGGGTTATGTAAATGAAAATTTAAACCTCCTTTGTGAATTTGAGCCTCTGAGGTCTCATTCTCACTTGAGGGGTTAACCACTGCACAAATTCCCAAAAATAACTGCCTTTTCCCTCGTGTAAGAACAGTTTTTAGTGATTGAGCAAAACATCTCCAACCACCTCAAAAAATATCCTCGTTAATAGATGAAAAGTAATCATCCTGTTCAGTGTTGGTGGACGCTATACATGTAGCTTGCAAAAGTCATATTTGATGAACTTTTCAGTATATTATAACATTCGTCCATTCCCACCCACCCTCACCACAAAAAGGAATCATCATGAACTTCTCTAGGAGCATTTGTCTATCTAGTAACCACATATTCATTACAGTCATTTTTTGTTGTTGTTGCTATTCCTTCATTTTACAGTATTGGCAGCATTTATATTTTACATTAAAGGTAATACAAAGTTTTGGTATGGGGTCATGAATTTGGTTCAAATAAACATATAGGAAGCATATGCGATCCTACAATATTCAGTGATCTTTGTCGTGGTTGAAATGGAGTCTAAAGTTATGAAATTGTAAATGATAAACTCTTTATGTTGTATAGCTCCCTCTCAGGGTCAAGATATTGATTAAGCTCTAAAACAATAGTTCTTGACTAAAATCGACCAATTAGCTATTCCTGTTTGGAAATTAAATATCACAACTACATATTCTAAAATTTTCATTGCCACAGCTACCATTGTTCGGTTGTAGGCGCCATTTGAAATTTATCAACATTTACCAGGAGTACCGGTAAATTTTTATATTCAATTTTTCTCGAAAGCAGAAGTGTTCTAGGGGCTAAGTTTTCTAGTGCTTACATTACATCCTCAGGGGCATCCAAATATCTCAAAATTGTAAAGAATCACTATCCACCCTATTTTCAAAATTTCCCAAAACTTTGTGTTACCTTTAAAGTCATCACATGTATTGTTCATACTATGATGGCTGAACCCTTTCCATGATTCTCTTATCTTCATTCTTCATTCATTCATTCATGCAGGGAGCATAGCTACACCCATTGCAGCTGGTGGTGCAGCAGGCTTGGCTGCAGGGTTGGGGGCAGGGGGCAATCTTCCCCCTCCTCCTAGTTACGACGCTGTCTCACAAGGATATGGTATCCGATCACCTCAAGTCTTGCCTTCTTCACCCACACAGCCTGGAGCCTCAAGGTAGGAATCTGATTTGAGTTGATGGAGTGAAGAGGTGGGGGGTAACTTTTCTTTTTCAGTCTCATTGCCTCTACCGTCCAAGTAGTAGTTTGGTTCATTTCAAGGCGGTGGGGGGGGGGGGGGGGCAGCAGGCAGGAGGATACAGTATCCGATTAGCCCTATTCGTGCCTCCTAAGAAGTATTAGGTGGGGATGAGGGTAGGGGGGGGGGGTCAGAAGTAGGGAGAGTAAAAAGAGAGAGGGAAGGGTGCAATGGAGGGCACAGAGGGGTGGGGAAATGGGACGATACAGTATTCTATCACGACAGTTCTTTGTTTTTAAGCTCTAATATAACAAGATTTCCTTATAAAAGGGAAATTTCAATAGCACCAAGATAAGAAGTTTGTTATAGCAAGATTTGACTGAATCAATCGTGTCATCCCAACCTACATGTACATTTCCTCTCCCAATCTAGGCCAGCCCCCACAGTGGACTGGTCACTCAAGATTGACCGTATCAATATTTACTTTCCCAATCTAGGCCAGCCCCCACAGTGGACCCGTCACTCAAGATTGACCGTACCAATATTTACTTTCCCAATCTAGGCCAACCCCCACAGTGGACCGGTCACTCAAGATTGACCGTACCAATATTTACTTTCCCAATTTAGGCCAACCCCCACAGTGAACCGGTCACTCAAGATTGACCGTACCAATATTTACTTTCCCAATCTAGGCCAACCCCCACAGTGGACCGGTCACTCAAGATTGACCGTACCAATTTTTAGTTTCCCAATCTAGGCCAACCCCAACAGTGGACTGGTCACTCAAGATTGACCGTACCAATATTTACTTTCCCAATCTAGGCCAACCCCCACAGTGGACCGGTCACTCAAGATTGACCGTACTAATATTTCCTTTCCCAATCTAGGCCAGCCCCTAAAGTGGACCGGTCACTCAAGATTGACCGTACTAATATTTCCTTTCCCAATCTAAGCCAACCCCCACAGTGGACCAGTCACTCAAGATTGACCGTACTAATATTTCCTTTCCCAATCTAGGCCAGCCCCTACAGTGGACCGGTCACTCAAGATTGACCGTACTAATATTTCCTCTGCCAATCTAGGCCAGCCCCTAAAGTGGACCGGTCAGTCAAGATTGACCGTACCAATATTTCCTTTCCCAATCTAGGCCAACCCCCACAGTGGACCGGTCACTCAAGATTGACCGTACCAATAAACCAGCTCAGATGTTAGGCATTGCCTCCACCACATCAAACCTGCATGGCTTGAGAGACCTGTTCATTCCAGCGGATACCATGGAGAAGTTTCTAGCTCTGGCCATTCATAATACCCAGAGAAACCTAGAAACATGCGGGATTCTAGCAGGGAAATTGGTGAGTTATTGATATTATTACTGGTGTTGTTATTGTTAGTAGCCTTCAGGGTAGCATTATTTCTATTATTATTATTATCATTATTATTGTTATTATTAGAAGTAGTATTATAGTCATCGTCATCATCATCATCATCATCATCATCATCATCATCATCATCATCATCATCATCATCATCATCATCATCATCATCATCATCATCATCATCTTTATAAAGTATTTGCCTGGTAGGGGGAAAATGAACTGAATCTCTGTGAATATTGGGTCTCTCCAAGATTCTTTTTTTGTGGTTCTCTGCATTTGCTCTTTTTGAAAAAAATTGTCCTATGCAATATAAAGTAGAGGAGATGAGTTAATTTTTATAAAACTCGCTCCTAGATCCTAATCAAATGACCACTCAAATGCGGTCATATGTGATTCATTTACTGAGAATATCACATTATTTCTTGAAAAAGAGTTTCCGGTACTATTGAATGATTTATAAGTAAAAGGTACGTGACTTGATAGCGACGTTCGGGACCGACTCGTCCTATATCTTCAACCCCTTTGAATGTGTGCTTCAATGGCAAGACTAGAAAAGACATACCATAGATGTTTTCCTTTCCCTTTCTTGTTTCAGGCTCACGATGCCTTCACAATCACTCACATCATCGTTCCAAAGCAGACGTCAACCTCTGACTCCTGTACTGCAAGCAACGAGGAAGAAATATTTGATGCCGTGGACAACAATGATCTGATCACTCTGGGCTGGATTCATGTAAGTTAAGCATCTTATTTTTATGCCGTTTTTTTCACCGAATAACCACAATGGAACCAGTTTCTTGTTCTGTTTTCTCTGACAACTTTCCCTGCATTCTGTACATTTAGAAAGGTTTAATGCCTTCTGTATTTAGAGTGGCACCAGTGTCCTATGGCAAGAATTTTCTCTACATTTGCCACTCTCCACCCAGGTGAAGGAAATGGGTACCTGGTAGAACAGAATTCCTTGAATGCTTTAGCACCTTAATATGATGGCGCAGCTACAGCCATGGTAATAATTTGATAATTTGTATTAAGCACATCGGAGTATATTTATATAGTAGCTGAGCTATATTAATAGACCTAATTTTATTATGATTATTGTGCAAGTTTTTTGTGTATGTTACATGTAATTAGATGCACCTTGCAAACAAAGGCACATAAACATCTAGGATGAATTGAATAATCTGTTCCTTTTCTTTTCTTTTGATGGAATCCTGGTTGGAAAAACATCTTAATTTAAGAGCATTACTTGTTTCCTACACAGTGAGAGCCGGTTTAATACTATGCAATGAGAAACTTACCAGTGCATAAATGTTTGCCAATTTAATGAGTGGTTCCTTGTTTGCAAAGTTTCATGCCTCAAAATGAATCTGAATATGTGCAATTTGTGAAAGTTTCCTGCTGTGAAAATCACCCTTGATTACAAGTCACAAAAGTTTCCTTATAGCAAAAGTTGCTTGTTTACAGTACCGTCTAAAGCACAAAGATTTATTATCTTATGTACGGTTCACAAGGCTGGCTGCCATTTAAATGTCCTGTTCATTTTTCTTTATGCAGACACATCCCTCTCAGACGGCTTTCATGTCAAGTATAGATCTTCATACTCATTGTCCGTATCAGATCATGATGCCTGAAGCCATAGCTATCGTCTGTGCACCCAAACATCAGCAGTAAGTCTGTTCAAGGGGAAATCCCCCCTGCTCAGTATTAAAGATAAAGTTGAGTTCTGGTCATGCGATTGCATTGTGAAAGAAACAATGTGGAATCGATCAGAAAAGTTTGATCATCTAGCATATAAGTATTGGTGTGTACTCACTATGAACATGACTGACAAAGAAAGCGGACAAAATATACAGTTCCTCAAGTAGACAAAGGAACATCCCTTCACTGCTATTATGTAAAAAGGTGAATATGCATGTGACACCTGTTCTACACATTTTTACATTATAGCAGTGAAGGGATGTTCCTTTGTCTACCTGAGGAACTGTATATTTTGTCCGCTTTCTTTGTCAGTCATATTCATAGTGACTGCAGGGTTCTGGAATCATCAAAATGATAAGAAATTTAGTCCAGTCTTGGTAAAGTTGCAAACACTTACACAGAAATATGTATATGGGACTACATGAACATGTGTCGTAAAAATCTGTCCCAATTTTTATGCTGTTACATGCCATACTTAGAATGTTAAGGCAGTTGAAGAGCCATGTTTTTCAGGGAACATTTTTTAATCTGATTTTCTTCCACACTTGCATAATAACAATGATACCGCTCACAAATTATTTTTCACCTCTTTCCAGAACTCGACCTTCTCTTTAAGTTGGTTTTATTGCAAGCAGAAAAGTGAGAGTAACAGATCGGTGAATGTTGTAAGGAAAATCAGATGAAATATAAAACTATTATGAATTTAATTTTCTAATTTGTAATGATTAGACGCTCATCAGCAACTCTGTGACATTCCTTTTGAGTATTTCTCCAATTTTCGCTGTAGGAAAAAAGTAATCATCAACTACCATTTTCTCCCATACATGCATCCTAAATGTTATTATTACACATATGCTTTTATCCTCTACAGAATTTGTTTCTTTTCCCTGACCCCTGACTACGGTATCACCTTCATTGCCAACTGCAAGGAGAAGGGGTTCCATCCGCACCCCTCACAACCCCCTATCTATGAGGAAGGGGGTCACTGCAAGGTCACGAGTAACATCCCACCAATAAAGATAGAAGATCTACGGTGAAGGAAGGAAGGGATTGATCTGTATAGAAGAACAAATGAATTGCTTCAAGAAAAATCCAGGCTGCACTAACAAATATCAATCAATCAATCAAAAGATATTTGATATAGCGCCTTTTCCTTGCGGTTACGAAGCGCTGCACACTGCTCCACAATGTTTGGGCCACTTATAAACATGTTAGATCTAAAAGTCCAGTTGAACTACCGTATATGTTTCAGTAAGCTTGATGACAGCATATGATGGCTTAATTTGTATTACCAGGCTGAACAAGATTTCTCGAGTTCGACTACATACAATTGAAATGCATAATTTGCTGCAGTCTCACTTTCGAATATCGAAATGTTGCAGATCTTAAAGTTCAAATTCTAGATCTTTCATTCTGCTTGATCACAACTAATGATGGTTTACTTTGTTTTAAGATATTCAGTATAAAACTACTAGATTACTATAATCCACATTGTGCTGCAGTCAGTTAGAAGGTCCAACAGCAGTAGACAGGGCTCACTAGTAAACATTTGAAGCTTTAGAATTCCTGCTTTAAATTACAGTAAGCACCACATAGACACAGCCTGTAATTGCCAGAGATCAATGACCGCATCTCCAAATCACAAATACCAAATCTGAATAGAAAGTTGTTGAGCTAAACCACAAAACGTGGAATGATTGTTTTGAAAGGGTTATTAAATTGAAATGACCTTTTTTTCAAAGTTTGTGACAGCAATATCAATCCATTGCACTACCGGTATTATTAGGTTTAATAATTAAATCACAGCATTAAATACGCTCCCTTGACATAGACTTTGACATTGGGAAAAATCTATTCAATTCAAATCAAAATCACGTATTATTCCTCTTTGTGGTTCTATAGAGATGCTATCTTTGAATTCAGTTTGCATTTAATTTTATAATTTGTGATATGATTTTACACATTCAAAATGCTTGTAAAGGATGCTGATACAACTCACTATTTTTCACATAGGCCATGTATTCTTCAAGCTATATATTCTTAATGTTTATTTTTGAAAAGTTTTTATTTATTTTAACTGTGTATGTACATGATCAACTTTGACTGCTATTTATTAATTTATCCTTATTCAAATGGAAATATATTAAAGATAGCAATATACAATATGTCTGAAGGAGATTTTGTTATATGTAGCATTATAGCTTGGTAATTCTATGCAAAGTGTTTGAGAATACAGTACAGCATTTATAATTGTCTCTGAATAAAGAAATATTGCCTCCATTTAAAAAAAAAAAACTATATAAATAGATAATTACAGTACAATAACAGTACACTAATCTGTTTATGTTTATGTTTGTTAAGGAGTAGGTACAGTTGAGAATTAAGCAAATGAAAATGGCACCTTATTCAGCTTATGCCACTTTCTCTAAATATACTGTATCTGTGTTAGTTAAGATATGTGCCAAGGTGGTTTGCAGACTACCCGCTTTAGTTAGTGTTTTGCTATAATACTTCTAAGTGCTTTTTTATCCTTCTTTTCTTCAGCTTCTTCTTATCTTATTTGTTACCACATTGTCTAGATGTCTCAAGATTGTTATTAATTTCCATTTTAGAGCGACAATAATAAAGAACATAAGTGTTGAGGCAGTACTTCCCCCCCCCCCCAAAAAAAAAAAAAAAAAATGGAATGAAGGAAGGAAGGTTGAAGGAAAACGAAACTAGGGATTGAATGTATCTTGCCTTACATAAGTTATTGGAAATCACAACTTTGCACTTAAGTCCCGTCCCGTACCGTATCTATTTCTTTGAAGAAGAAAAAGTATTTTGTTTCACCAATCCATGCATGTTTGTAAATACATTAAGATGTATAATAATAATAAGTATAATACAAATTCTGTTCTTGTACAGCGTATAACACATTATGATATAAGCCTCTATGCGCTTCCAAAGAGTTTTGGAAATTATTACCCTAGCTTTAGCTCCGGGAGCCGTTATCAGCGCACAGTGCACTTTAATGATTATAGTAATGATAGTAGAGTCTTGTATAGCGCTCATGTCTGGCACATTACTACCCCTGGCGCTCCATTATTATTACTCGCCGAGCTTTAGCAGGTATGCCGCTGCCATTACAGCACTCAAGCATTTTAAGGAATTAATTCCTGCTGGGTACTCATTTACTTCACCAGGGTGGAGATTGGCAAATGTAGATTAATGCCTTGGTGAAGGACAAGAAAGAATGTTGATGTATAAGATGTATATGCTTCGTACCATTGCCTTATTTCCATGAATTCTATCTTCGTTTTAGCAGATATCACTATGTACATGTATTTGTTATTTTTGTAAATGTTTTATGGCCAAATGTCGATATGATGATATAAAAATAGATTTTTATGAAATCTCGATTGGGAATGTAAATGTATGTAGATAGTAAAAGCAAAACAATAGTTTTATGTCATTGGTTATGAAATCTCTCTTGCTTTGTGATCTAATGTAAAAAAGAATTTATATGTCCCAGACTTATGAGAATACTAAAGATGTGTTACCTTACTACTTATGATTCACAGAGTTTATTGTTTTTCCTGTAAATCTATTTTTTGCTTTATAAATATGTATATTGTAAATGTGAATGGATAAAATATGCACTATCATTCACCATATTCATATATTTCAGAATTTCAGAAATAGCTGATCACTTCTTTCTCATTGAAACAAATATATCAATTATAAATCTTAGACACAAAATATATTACTAATTTCTTCATTCCTTGTTTGAAAATACGTGTAAAATACAGGTTTGCAATGGATGGGACATATGTGCTGTTAAAGAAATCACTATGATTATGGATATTGGGGGATTAATGATGCTTTTGAGAGTAAGAACCCATGCATGTTCATCTCACATTGGTTAATATTGGAACAAAAGAGAGATTTTAGAATTGCAAAAAGAAAGAGCTGCATCAATTCAACGATCATTTGAGAAAGAGAGAGAGAGAGAGAGAGATAGGGAAATTCATCTAATCTGACCAACCACAAGCATGCATGTTGACTCAAGAAATGTTTCCATTTTGGAGATTATGTATCAAAGGACCAAATGTAAGTTATTTAAGTAAAACTGTTCATTGTGTGCCAAATTAGGGCTGTCCAGATAGCCTCAAGTGCACTGATCAGTTGGTTATTACAATACAGTTTAGATCTTTAACAAAGGAAGTCCACTCTGATATAAAGGTGGTTTAAATGGAAGCAGAAAATGAGAGGAACAGGTCAAAGAAAGTTTGAGCGAATTCCGTTTATAAATAAGAAAGTAATGACTTGTTGCGATCACTGTCCTCTACTGCAATCAATCAAACACAAATCGGCAACACTGATGTAACTTGCAAGCTGGTCTAATAAACTTTCATTTTATTCATTATTGATGATGGAATAAAAAATCCATACAGGGATTGTTTGATATTCGAAATTTCTTGATGGAAAAATAAAAATTCATGATTTTGTAAGTACGGAGCAAAAGGGCGGGGAGCTTGCAAGATACATCCTGACTTTTTTAATCAGAATGTTCTCAAACTTTCAATTGCCTCTTCCTCTCATTGTGCTGTTTCTATTAAAATAAACAAAAATTGTATGTTGGGCTTCCACTTCAATTGTATTCACCTGATCACGAGATGGCGCTATACATAATTATGTTCTACACGTCACTAAACTGAAAACGCTACATGTACGTACGCATTCACCTTCTCCCACTAGAATGTCTTTTGTTATTTTAATCAAGAAAAACAAACACGAAATTGACCTAGCGGAGTCCACTAAACATTTTTCAAATTAGTCTGACGTTATAAATTATGACATTTAAGACAGACAAAGATGAACCATCAAAGAAAATATATAATGTCATTGTTTTTATGATTTTCCTGGCACCCCACGACCGATATTTGGGAAGGGGGGGGGGGGAGCCTAGAGCCAGCAGCGGCGATCCGGGGGGGGGGGGGCTCTTACCAGCCCCCTCCCCCCGCTTATTCAGCGGCTGGCTGAGTCGTTGCGATTTTTATGGGACCAAAACAAATGTGCTCTTACCAACCCCAACCCCCCCTCCGCTTATTCAGCGGCTGGCTGAGTCGTTGCGATTTTTTTTGGGACCAAAACAAATATATATATATATATATATATATATATATATATATATATATATATATATGTCCTCTTATTCCCCCCCCCCCCGCCCCGAGAAGAAATTCCTGGATCCGCCCCTGTAAATATTGTAGAAAATCTGTATTCCATTGGTATCACTTCGATACCCACTGGTGTACTGATGGGGGCTTGGGGAATTGGGCTGAGGGGAGGGGGGCAGTCCCCCAAATAAAGGTCAAACGTGGTTTATTTTTAATTCGATATCAGTGATTTATAAATGTTGCTGAAATGACATGATTTTCCGTGATTTTTTCCTCACTTTTTTAATAATTTTACTTTTTTTGCGTTAGATGGACAATGAAAAATCCCCAAATTTACAGTCAGGAAAAAACATGCTTATATACAAGCCTTCATGTCAGGGCCCACGAAACGGCGGGGCTCGGGGGAGGGGGACTCAAGCTCCCCCACTTAAAAAAAGTATGTTAAGGAGAAAAGGAAAGAAAGAATAGTGACCTGCACGTGTCACGATTGAGGAATCAAAATATGCTAATCTGACCTTCATTAAATGTCTCAAACCCTTGAGATTTCGGGGGCTCTGCCCCCTGGACTCCACCAGGGACCCTCAGGTGGGCCCCTGGATGCTCACCTGACCGTCATTATTAAATGCATAAAACCCCTGAGCTTCCGGGGGCTCCGCCCTTGACCCCACGCCAATTTACGCTACGCTCTACCAGATCGAAAATACTTTCGTTATTGAGTAAAATAGAAAAGTAAGTAAATGTGTTTAACTTATTTTCATTTCCTCTTTTCTTTTTTCTCTTTTTCTTGTTCTTGTTCTAAGTGACTTATTCTTGATGTTCTTCTTCCTCCTCTTCGCTAAGGAGCTCACATCTCTTGCTTAAATATCAACTTTACTATATATTTGGGATCTCCCAAATGATTCAAAACTTCAAAAGGGCGTTACCACATTGTTTTGTTTATGAAAAATGGGCACTTTATGTATAAATATTTAAAAGGCTCCGATCCCTCTTTCCCAGATTCTGGTCGTTTTAAGTATTTTACCTATGAGCAGTGGCGTAGCGTGGGCTCAATGGGGGGGGGATGAAGCGCCAGTTTTTAGTCTCTGAGCCTGCTTTTAGTCACGACACCCTTTTAAATTTAAACAGTTTCGTGCCAAAATTCACCAAAGAGGATTTGTTTTCCAATTTCCATTCCTTGAACACGTAGACGTACTGTAGACGTATACGGGCAAACTTTTGCGTGAGGCCCGAGAGGGCGTGTTGCCCGAAAATATACTATTCGGATCTCAAATATTTTAGCATCAATAAACACTATAGCTAACAGGTAAAAATGTGTACCGGTATTCGGTCTTCTCGTTATCTATAAATTTTGCAAGAAGCGAAGCGAACGAGGGGAGAAAGACACTTTGTTTTGGTATAAATTTGCATTTCGACATTAAAATACAATAGAGTTATATATGCGGGGATGTTTATGGAACTCACTCCCTATATACAGTATCTATCTACCTGTTTATTTGCATGCAACCGATGTATATATCTAATATATCTACCTATTGTCTGTCTGTCTGTCTATCTACCCATTTATCTATCTATCTATCTATCTATAACATTAATCTATAGATATCTATCTACATACCTATCTATACCTATTTACCCTTTTCTATCCATCTCATTTAACAAATCTGTAATTGATGTTGATAATGCTTGATTATTCAATTCAATTCAATTCATTTATTTTCCCTCTTTCAATCGTTCATATTTGCAATGATGGTACATTTTAACATATTCACATATTTATATACATATAGATCAACTTACATATAGATAAATTAATAATGATTATGATTAATCTTGCCCTTATTTTGATATTTCTTTAGTTCATGAATTAGTAGTTTTGTGTAATTTCGTTGTTTTATTATTGTTAAGCGCATTGTTATTTTCTCTGAGATGAAATGCGCTATAGAAGCCTAGGTTATTATTATCATCTCTAATCTAATCTGTTTATTCATTTGTTCTATCCACGTGCAACATGATGATTTAAATTTTTTTTTTTTTAATGCAAGGCAATCGGGAGAATAATTTACATTTCATCCCTTCAAGGAGCTTCCCTGTTGATATGAAATGGATCTGTTTAGCTTTTAAATGATTTAAACGAATTGATTAACATCATCATCATCATAATATATATATCTCTCTCTTTCTCTTTCTCTCTCTCTCATCTTATATTTCAACTTTGTATCAATATAATATTTTTTTCTTTTATTTCAATCAATTATAATCCTGACAGACAAAATCCTCTTTTAAGTGTGTAGCAGTGTATGCATCAGTATAAATGCAATTATTGACGAGCAAAACATGTAAATAAAAATATTGACGAGCGATTTATTAGCGAGCGAAAGTTCCTTGAACGGCCGACGGTCGCCGACAATTATGACGTCACAAGTTCAGCCACGGTTCATCTGCATATTCATGAGGCGATTTGACAGAGTACTAGAATATGGCGACAGATGTAACACTAACCGGACGAAAAGCGTGGTGGAATTTATCGTTTTTCTCAGCTTTTGTGGGACTGCTGAGCAGTCCTGTATCAGGTATGTAGGGAGAAATAGTCATTTCATATGATCGTATGTTTTATTTTGAAGTATATTGTGTTGTAAAGTGGGGAGAAAGCGATTATTTTGTTGATTTTACACAATGTTATCGTTCGTTCCCTACGTGTGAATGTGTTGCGTGCGTGTAGCGTAAACGGGACATGTATCCACGGAGCTGGGCTAGGGCCGTGGGCCGTGCAGTAGCTGTGCTTGTGTAGGCAAGGGCAGGCTCGGTGGAAATGCCCGCTGACGCGTTGATGTTGAATGAAGAAGCTGATTTGACACCAGCAAGAATGGTATTTTATACATGTTAGATCTGGAAATGAAAGGTATTAAGGGAAAGGGAAGGGAATTATAACCATTAATCTCCACAGTAAGATGAAATTCAGTGTCTCAGGGCTGCAACTTTGTCTTTGATCAGTTGAAGTCTGAAGTCTGAAGAGTTGCTCTTTCATAAAGTTGCAGTCACTCAGAATCAGAACATCACAAAGACACATGAATAAATTCATTCACATTGTTGTCATTGCAGTCATGAATAATTGTCATCATTTTGTTATGTACCACTCAATGAAACGACCGGAAGTTTCAACAGGATCACCTCACACTTCCGTATACTGATGCTGATGCTGATGTATTTTCAGTTTTGTCACTTGACTTAGTAAATTAAATGATGATTGAAATGAATGCAATAGCTAGATCTAGTCTAAGTCTTTATTATTAAATCGAAAAGGAAGGAAAAATTACCCCCGCCCACTCTTTATAAAAATATAAAGAAATAGCAATGTTTCCAGGACCAGGTCCCGATCAAATTTTATTTTGACATGAGATGATCCTCTTTTTGAGAAGGACAACAACAGAACAAGCAGTAGTCTATGGCTTTATAATGTTAATTAGCAAGAGTATTAGGAAAAACAACTTATATTTTGCAAATGAAATGTTTATCGTCATATTTATTAGTCAGAAATAAGAATAAATTCATTCATGTAATATGCAAAATTGAAATTGCATTTATTCAATTTAACTGCACACTTGATATTCATAGACTAAACGTCCTCTAATTCATTTTTTAAGGAAAATTGCTTAAATTATTTATCGTGGGTCTACATTCTGTATTCTACATTCTGTATTCTAATGTTGACTTGTGGTCTGTGTAAAAAGTTACAAACAACAAATGTCAATAAAGCAAAATTGCAAGTCGTTTTTTTATAGGCTGTGTAAAATGTGTTTGTTCATGAAGTATCCATTACTTTTTAAACTACGGCCATGTAACATGTGCATGCCAATCTTGATTTTGCGGCTGATTAATGCGAATATCAAATTTGTTATAAACTATGATAATTTTGAAAGAAATATATAAAAAATTTAAAATGTGAGGGCAAACCTCAATGTTTAATACTATAATACTATCGTTGCTCATTCACCTCAGAAGTTTGGCATCACATGGGGTGCATAGCTTTTGGATCTACATGTACATGTACATGCATACAGGTGTTGATTTCTCAACAGCGATTTGAAGAGGTTCACAAGCAATTTTTTATAAATCTTAAAGTTTCAAGACTTATTTTGGACAAATATTCATGATGTTTAGTGCTATTTGGTTAATATTTTCTGTTAAATCTGAATGCCAAAGAGAAGTCGTTTTATTTGTTAAGTTTCCAGACACGCAACCCCCCATCAACTTTTACAAGTACATGGACTGCAGCAGATGTTGCATTATGGAAAATATGCATTATGAATGTTTTGTCCATTTTAGTTTTAAAAAGAGAACAGCCACTCTTGTCCAGAATGTCGGAAGTAGTGCTGTAACATCACAGATATCTCCAATTCCGTTTAACCGCCAGTCAAAACCGGACGGTTTACGGTTAAACGATTAAAAAAAAAAAATTATAAAAAAATTTTATTAAAACAAAAACAAAACAAAAAAAACAAAACGGGAAAACGAAACCGTCCAATTGAAAACGGAATCCGCCATGGGCGGTCGGATACCGGACGGTTAAACGTTTGACTACAGCACTAGTCGGAAGTACAGGGTGCAATGCTTGATAAACAGTGAAAAAAATACACGGGGGCTCGGGGCGAATTAGCCCCCGAAATGCCCAAAATAGCCCCCGAAAATCAGAAAAGAGCCCCTGTAAATTTGCATAGAGTTCAATGCAAAACAAATTTTAGAATGTCATTTTCATGCAGGCAAGCTTGAAAAGTAGCCCCCGAAAAATAAATATTAATTTTTTCCCTGTTGATGACTATTATTGTACAGTGTTCAAAGTACTGAGACCCTCCGTAAATCAACCTTTTAGAGCTTCACTAGAAAAGCCCCTCCGAGTAAGTAGCCCCTTCGAGTAAGTAGCCCCTTCGAGTAGCCCCTCCAAGTAGCCCCCACTTTATTTGTACATGGAAGATAAATTCTTCGTTTGAAAAGAGCCAATTTGAAGCCAATTTTTACGGAAGAATATTACGGACACCTTAAATTTAGCATCACTATCTTACATAATGGTAAAAGTTTTACTTTTAGGATAATTCAATGTGAGAATTTTGGTCTGGAATTGGATCTGTTGTCCTTCCAATCCTGCTATTAGCACTAAACTCTAATGAATGAGAATGCATTGGCTAGGCAGTCGATACTGTGCATGGCCATGTCATTATAAGTAAATATTGTCAGCCACATAAACTTGGTAGGAACTGTGAAGCTGGGTAAGGAGCAAAGAAAGAGATAAGAAAATTAATCTGCATTTCCGTTTAGTACTTTAGTCTTCCGGAAAAAGTGTCAGACACATTATTTAGAAACCTTTGTTACACCTTGATAACCAACACCACCTATATCCTGCATGAGAAATAATACAGATTTTTGTTGAGCCAGCTTCTTTTGAAATGCAGTTTTATCGTAACAGAATTAAGATTAGATACATGTATGTCTACAATGTACATCTATTTAAACTATTGAACTACATGTACATGTATTCCAAGAATTTACGTCTGATCCACAGAAAAAAGAAAGAGAAAAATAGGTGATGAATAAATATGCAATTTGAAGGTTACTGCATTTGAGCCATGAATAGATACTGTACATGTACACCTGTATACATGTACATGTACATGTACGGTATATAAAGTCTGATAACAAAACAAAAAATCAATTAAGCTTTCAAACACATAATTCAGGTTTGTATGTACATGTACTTGATGCATTCAATCAGTAAAAAGAACGCCAAAGTGCTTGCCAATAGCAAACCTATCAAGACTGTTTTTCTCAGAGGTAACCAAATGCGGCTCAATTGCCTGGTGTGTAACAGGTTCTGGTATTGGGTTACCAAGTAATGTTTATGTTTGAGATGAGGAATTATGCACATCTTTCGCAGAGAGAAATTATTAAACCATGTGCGCTCGGCCTAGCACATCTCCTTTTCAAAGACTTTTGGACGTTTCTACCATTTATTCTAGACTTGTTCACTTATTAATTGATCCTAGATACAAAGGTATTGATTAACCCTAGTGTAGTCTGTTGTTAGATTTTGCAGTACAAAGAAATGGGGAAAATAGATAAAGCAGGTAAACAAGTCATTTAAACCAAATTCTTTTAAGGAAAAAATATACAAAACTGTAACTAGTAAGCATATTTTGCTTCATGTATAATACTAATATTGAATAATCAATAGAGAAAGAAAATTGTTATTTTTGTTTAGGCCCTTCATCAAAGAAAGGAATCAAGAAGGAGACAAAACAATTTGAGAAAGTTGATGGGGCCGGAAAGCGTTTTGTTTATAGAAACTTCCGCAATAGGACTATTCTCAGACTCAGTAGCAAAATGTGTTGACTGCTAATGTTATCAAACATGATAACGTTTGAGGAGCAGAACCTACCCCCTGAAAATGAGAACTATCAAGAAATATTTAGAGAGACGGCGTCTATTGATGAATTCTAGAGATGAAGTGCACATTAGGGCACTGATGGCGGTGCTCTTTTACCAATCGTTCCCTGATCAATGTGGCCCAATTCATAACAGCCTTGACTCCCGACTCAACTGCAATATATATCATGACCTTTCTGTGGCGGAAATCGGGATAGCTTGATGGTTGGAAAAGAGGGGATCCAACCATCGAAGAAAATGATACTAAAAAAAAGGGAGGATAGAATCGTCTCTCAAGCTGCAATTGTCATCTATAATGAGGGCAGTGAATGGGGCCAAATTGGCCAAATTGTGCTAAGCGATCGGCCAAATTGTGTGTTCGCATTTTGAAGGATACATTATGGATCCAAGCTAACATTTTAATATAAAACGAAGTAACCACATGTATGTAGACTTGCATGATGTATGCGCAAGTACGTGTATGCAAATGTGTGCATTTTTCAGCCTAATAAAACTGACATTTTGAGAATGATTGATTAGATCCGTAGAGAATGGTTTGCAAGATTTATGTCCAGTGTTCATTCATAACTAACTTTTCTCTATAAATTGGAATTGATATGAATAAAACTCAGTCTGTGAATGATTCAGTTTGAATTATACTCTTCCTGGCGCTAGTATTGCCCTCATTATATTGCTTTACAATGAAGATACATGTACATGTACAGTGTACATGTATAACAGAGTTCGACACAGCTGCCTGAGACAATCGGGCACCTAAAATCCAAGTCCTGACCCCCAAAATGTCATCTTTTTTTATATACATGTAGGGCTTATACACCTATGTGTACAGACAAGTTGGTTTGTAGTCCTGATTTATAAAATGTTGGGTTACTATACATGTTACATGCACGTGTTCATCTGCACAAAATAAATCTATTCTGCAGGTACTGTACATGTACATGCGCACATTTACACATGTACAACTATGAATAAAGTGTGGCAATTGGGGGCAGTGATGGGGCCAAACCATTAATGTACTCTGAAAATTGCAAGCCTGTGCATGACAGTGCATACATGTACCAGGAGAAAAAAGGTCTAAAAGCTGGTACATTGAAAAAGAGCTCTGGTAAAAAACAACAGCAATAAAATACTTAAATGTCACTGTGAGAAAGTCACACAATGCCTGTCCTCATCAGACCAAAGTTGCAAAATAACCCTCTATTTTAACTAGCCGGATCTCAAATTAGCCAGCTCATAATTAGCCAGCTAATTTGCATCTTAATCAGCCCGCAGCTGCAATTAGTGGGCTATTTGGCTGAGAAATCTTTGTCTTGTTTCCAAAGTAGCCCGCTATTTGGGAAATAGCGGGCTAATTTGCGCCCATTCAAGCTAGTTTGTGATGAGCGTCTAGTAAAGACGCAATTTCGAGCATTGGAAAAATATCCCACGTCTGAAATTGGTGGGTTATTTTGCATCTTCAGTCTGATGAAGACGGGCCTACTTATTCAACACCAAATCCTCAAAGAGCTCCCGCAAACAAATTAGAAACTGTTTTACAATGATGCATACCCTACAGTACATGTATAATTCATGTTTACTTCATGTTGTACATGTAGGAAGTTCCAATACAAAGAGGAGACATACATGTATAAGTAAACCATGTTGGCACCACAGGATAATTAGCTCTGTCTCTCACTACATCTCCCTATGCCTTTGTTCCTTGTAAGACAGAATCCTGTTATGTAATCCGTAACACCAGAACGTAGAAAAGGTACAAAGTTAATTTGTCGTTGACATGAAATGGATTTTCTGGTTCGTGATGGAACAGGCCTGAAGTGGAGAATTACATGTACATGTAATATGTTGGCAAAAATCATGGTTGATGGGTCCTTGAATACAATACAACTAAAAAGTCTTTGACAGATAATAATGAGATCCCCCCCCCCCTTTTTTTTTAGTGTACTACATACAGTACATCTATTTCATCCACTTTCCCATACTTTTCAAAATACATTGTAGACACTGCATGATCAAAATGACAATAAAAAACATACATGTTGATGTAGTATCTCTAATATGAAAAAAAATAACAGACCAAAACTTAGTAAATAAATTATCCATAGCGCGAGACTTTTTACAGTTGTGCAAGTGTGTGAGAAAATTTCCTAAGGAAGCCATTACTTTTTGTAATTGATTAAGATTTCATTGCTCATATGAAAAATAAATGAGTGTTACTTGGGTGATCATGTGACATAAATTGAACTGGAGCCAGGGTTTTCTCCTTGTCAGTGGTACCCATAGAGACCTGTTTATACTTAAAAAGTATGTGTCCACGTTATCTCAAAATGTATACTGCCAGTTTTGTTCTTGTTCTGTCTTCTAACAGATGCATTTTCATAAAAAAAAATTATCCACATACTGTACATGCATGCCTACAAGATTTAAAACAAAATACAGCAGAGTTGCTTTTTCACTATTTAAAAAAATGACATGCTTAAAACCAAAGTTACCACTCCATACTCAGGAGAGGAATAGGGACCTGGTAGGACAACGGAAGCCTTTGTGTTACATTTGTAGTAACTGCCATGCCCTCACGGTGACCGTTTGGTTGGAATACTCCTCAGGGTGTGGAGATGGTGCACATCGTGCGTGAATGAATCCATCCAAAAACCGGGGTAATAATTTCTGTAAAGGTCTTGGAGACTGTATTTCGTATTAAGCGCAATATAAATCCAGATTATTATGATAATAATAATAATAATCTTTTAAAGTCCACTCCAAATTTTATTAAGTTAAACCGAAAATGGAAATTCTTTTTGCCCAATTTATCGTGAGCCCGGCAGCCACTGAGCAGCGCCAGATCATCGTTGCTCTATCCCTTATTGTTCAACGCCAAACAAGGTAGCAGCAACTCCCGTCTTTTAACGTCTTTTGGTATGACGCGGCCGGGGTTCGAACCCACGTCCTCCCGGTTGTGAGGCGGACGCTTGACTGACTGAGCCAACACACCAGTCTATCATTATTATTATGATGATGAATCCCTCATATGTGAATGGTGCACGTGCAAGGAAGAGAATGAGGATTATTTCAAACCTTGCGTGAAAGTGATTGCAAAGGCAGCCCAGCCCTTGGGTCCACCGTCTCATTATGAATTCAAAGAGGTGCCCCATTCATAGTAACCCTGCTGGAAAATTAGATGTGATGTGTCGGAAACAGTGATCTTCTAGAATAAGTATCATGATCAGATTGTACTTTCTTTGAACCAGGAATTTAAAATATACTAAGGATCAGTGTTTCACTTCCAAGAACATCCTTATCACATTTTGGTTAATTTTTAGTTTTAGTTGTTATAGAAATAGTGGGGTTCAACAGTTTTGGCTTTGGAAAGACATCGTGTTATGACCCAAGAATAGAGAATAGATGCTTGGAAGAGTTTAGCAAATTACAAAATTAGAAAATTACAACAACATTACAAATTTCTGTTCTTGGCATGTAACATGTTCTGTTTTGCTGAAAACAATTCAGATTTTATTTACCAGTGGATGATATATAAACTAAATACCGTACTACATGTAGTGTTTTTTTTTTAACGGATATCTGACTTTACATGCATATGTACATGTACACTGTACAAGTCTTTAATAAATGATGATCTGTCAGGTTGAGATCAAAGAAATTTTGAGGCTCACTGTCAACTGGTATGAGCTGCACTGATTATTGTTTTCTTGATTAGATTTGATGAAAACTCATATTCCTGACAATCTCAATCTAGCACAACCAAGAATCAATATGCTGGCGCATAAAGACAACCAATTTTCTGTTGCATTCCCTGTAGGGTCATTCCATCGGGTTGGGTCATAAATTGTGACATGAAGGTTCAAAATTCAGAGTTGGTGAATAATTTGTTCATTGTTATATCCTGTTTCTAACACCAATCCTACAATAGATTCCATTGGAATTGTGTGTATTCCTTTGCACACTTACATTTAAAATGAAAAAACAGACACAACAAAATACCAACGTTACAAGGACATCTTTTTTTACTTGCTCATTTATTTTCTGACCTGAAACTTTGTTACAGTCTGTACTCCACTTTTTTTTGGTGTGGAAAACATTAAGATGATGGGAGCAATAGTTTAGAATACTCAAAACTTGAACACAGCAACATTATATCAACTTATAAACATGAAACAAATGAGGAACTAGCAATTTTCAGATCATGTTTTTCTTCTAAAGGGTTATCTTTTCTCTTGCATAGAAAATCTTGGCTGCATTCTAAGAAATGTGCCAATTAATTGATGCATGAAACATATTAAATGAGATGATGACACAAATGAAAGGAAAGCTGTAAGATTTATGGTCTATATTCACCTCAACACCTCGAAATACCAATGTTACATGGACATCATGTCCGAGTAACATCCGTATGATATTAGAGTTACTGACCTCTTATACTCATTTAAACATGACAGACTATATCAAATGTCATCTGAAATATCTTTCATCCATTGACCAGTAAATAAAAAAACAAAATATTCATACAATAGGTGTATTGGTTGATATTAATGATTAACTTTATACTTCTTCAAAATAGTGATTAGATTGGAAAGATCTTCGTTTCCAGGAATATTTCGATGACTTGTCATTTTGCCTGCTCTCTTGATCGATCTCTCTGCCGGAGCTGAATCCTCAGGCAGCAATCTAATAAATATGCATGAAAAGAAATAAATAAAAACAAATGAGTAAACAATATTAAATGAGATAAAAATAAAACAAAACTGTAAATTGCCTCAAAATGTGTGTTCTGGTTGATAATTATGAGTACTTGTACATTGTAACATTGTAAGAATTAAGGATGGAACAACTACACAGAGGATTGCAAGATGGATAGGGAGGCATCATCCTCACGTTTGGCTAGTTTTGCATGCCCAAATAGAAGTAGGTATTTGGTTTTCATTTATTATTATTTATCATTCTTTTAAGTTCAATATTTGTGTTAAATTATTAATTTCTTAATTTTTTTTGTTTGTTGTTATTTATCATTATTGTTTTATATCTTATTTTTTGGAGGGGAGGGTAGGTGGTGAAAACCCTTTAACCTCCCTTTAACCTTTGTAGGAGGGGGGAGTGGGAGCCACATGGCAAACATCAATAATGATTTTATTTTTAAAAAAAATATTTAAAAAAAATTATTAAAAAAAAAAAAAAAAAAAAAAAAGATCATTATGTATCCAATTCTAATTGAATCGGGGGAGGGGTCGCATGCCCTCTCCCCTTTAGCTCTCTCCATTTTTCTCTATCTCAACTCCAACCCCCTTTTTTGCCCAAAAGTTGGATATGTCGGGCCTTAGATTGAACTTCCTAACAATTTTAAATAACTTGTTTTTCCTTAGGCTTAGCCATCATTTTTCAATGACAATTAATGGCATCATATAATTAATATTAATTAATTTAACAGTTGTGAGAAAAATTCTGAGGTATAGGAACATCAGTTATATCTTTATTTACGGGATTCTTATAACAAAATTCAATTTCTGTCTAAGAAATTAGCTTTTTAAGGGGAAAAGTCCGGCAACGATTTTGCATGTTTCGTTATAACACATATATCAGTATGTGGGACAACAGTAAAATATTCACTCACACGTGATGGTTTTGAAACCGTTTTAAGCTATAAATAACACAATTTAAAACGGAATTACATTTAAACAAAATGGAATTTCATTGTCTATGATAATAATTCGGGCTATAAAAATAACTTAAAATACATATTACGTACCAATTTGGGCGCTGACGGGCGAAAATGGCTGCCCGACGTTATATGGACATTGTCACGTTTGTGGTTGCAGCTCAGGGGTAGGTCGTCGCACACCATCAAAAAACATGTGTGCGCGTTCGTGAATAACTAGCAGGTCATTTTAACACCAAAAACTGAAGCTAGCGGGCTGGTTTGATCTCAAACACCGTAATTTCACACCGACGTTACCAAATTATGAAGGACATCGCGGGGGATTGTTGTGGTAAATTAATTATTTTCTTGTATTTACCGACCGATTTAATCGTCATTCTTTTAACATATGTTCATCAGGGGTTGTACCTTCCTAATAAGATGAAAGTTTCTGGGAAAATATCCTGCTAAATTTGTGTAAAATGTTAGATTACCGCCGTTACGAAAAAAGTGCTTAGGACATTGTTGGTAACGTCGGTATTGTGTTTTTTCAATATGGGATAACTTGCCGATTTTTTGCACATTTCACCTGAGCTTCTCAGACATAGTAGGGGTATTAAAGGTGACATGTTTTAAGTAGGAAACATTGCATTATGATGAATTTTTTTCCAGAAATGAGTTCATGAAAATGACTTGTTTTCATGTCACAACTTTCACCCTTAAAATCGCTGAGACATCGGTAGTTAAACTCTCACCAAAAAAAAAATATGATGAACAAGTTTCTGTTTTCATGTTTATTTATTCTGTCATACATTACTCTTAAATAAAATATACTTTTAATTTTCTAAAAATACATTTAAATTTGAGAAAATAGCTTCTAAACATTCAAACACATGAAAATGCTGAAAAGACCCAACCCGATGGAATGACCCTGTACAGGGTGCGCTACATGTACGTACATGTACATGTACATTGTGCATTTGTACAATGCATGTCTACTCCTAGCCTACACATGTATTGTAAATGTAGGTCATGATTAATATCTGACCATTTTTCGTTTTTGCCATTGACCCTCGGCGCACCAGATGTACTCGTACACTGTTGAAAGTCGGATTATTGAACTAAATTGAATTTCATTCCGGGATCACAGTGTATTATTTTCCTAGCCTTTTATAGAGGGTAGCAACAATTCATACAATACTTTTTAATCTATTGATTTAAATCCAGCGGATGTGAATCATACAGGTACATCAAGTTCTATCATTTTTTTCTTTTAGGGCGTTAATTGTCCTTTGAATTGTTATCAATTTTGAAATACAACAAGTTCATGAAAATGCATTAAAAATGGATACTCTGCCCAGAGATTTCCATGGACATTTTAAAGTGTTTATTATTAGTTATTAATGTTGCAGATGTATTTCAATTATGCATTAACATTGCTAAATTGTATACATCTCAGTTATGAATTATGATTAATGTTTAAATTGTACTACATTTGTTTAAAGAACATTCAAGTATTAGGTCCTACTGTACATGTGTACCTGTACGTACAAGTGTAGGCTACAATGTGATTCTTTAATTACTACTGAAGAACGCAGATAGCATTAAAGGTAAAGACCAGTTATGGTCATGCGATTGCATTGTGAAAGAAACGTTGTGGAATCGATCAGAAAAGGTTGATCATCTACATGTAGCATACACTGTACATGTAAGTATTGGTGTGTACTGCAAGGTTCTGTAATCATCAACATGATAAGAAATGTGGCCCGGGACTACGTGACACGTGCACGATATCTATCAGGTCCAAATAGATATATAATAATAATTTACAGAGTATATAGTAGGCAGTTTCTCGGCAAAATTTGTATCATCACGTACTAGTCAAAACATATTCTTTCACATAATTGGTAATAAGAGCTTCCATATCATTTTTTTGAGAGGGGGTCGTTTTCAAAACTGGTCTTTACCTTAAATATCATTAGAGGACATATGATGCTGAGCTTTCTGCTCTGTCACTCTCTGTGATGTTATCCTCGTTAAAATTGTCCTAACTAATGGCTTTGATAACGTAATGATAAAGGCAACTGTGATTTCATGGGAGAATGATATACCCATTCAGGGCCTGTAATAAAGCACCTTAAAGGTAAAGACCAGTTATGGTCATGCGATTGCATCGTGAAAGAAACGTTGTGGAATCGATCAGAAAAGATTGATCATCTAGCATATAAGTATTGGTGTGTACTGCAAGGTTCTGGAATCTGGTAAGAAATATGGCCCAGTCTTCGTGAAGTTACAAGCACTGTACACAGAAAGATGTATATGGGACTACGCACACGTGCGTTTATCTCTCACAGACCATGTACAGTGTAGATAAACTAATTTACCAAATATATCGATTAGTAGGCGGTTTCTCAGCAAAATTGTTATCATCATGTATTAGTCAAAACATATTCTTTCACATGATTGGTAATAAGAGCTTCCATTTCATTTTTTGAAATTGGGGCGTTTCCAATACTGATCTTTACCTTTAAAGAGAAGGTGGAGTTCTGGGGAGAGGTGAGAAATAATTTGTGAGCGCTTTCATTGCTACTACCGTATGCAAGTGTGGAAGTGGAATCCACCAGAGAAAATGTTCCCTGAAAAGCATGGCTCTTCAAATGCCTTCTTAATTCTAAATGACATGTAACAGCATAAAAATGAGGACCACATTTTTATGCCACATGTTTGTGTAGTCCCAAATATACATCTTTCTGTGTACAGTGCTTATTACTTTTACCAAGACGGGCCAAATTTCTTATCATTTTGATGATTTCAGAACCTTGCAGTACACACCAATACTTACATGTATATGCTACATGATCAACTTTTCTGATCAATTATCATGTATCACATCTGTACACTGTACATCGCTTTTTTCACAAAGCAATCGCATGCCCAGAATTCTAATTTATCTTTACCAGTAACTTCAAATGTCCACCTAAAAATGATATGAAGTCAAGTACTTTTCACAGTACGTGTGTGTCTGTGTTTAATCATAATAAGAATGTAATCGTCACTTCTTACATATTTTAATTGCTTCCAGAATTATGTGCTACATCATAAAATATTCATTATTAGATAATAAATTGTTAATATTGCATTATTATAGCTCAATGAAAGTGTTTTATGCAGTGTCTGGGTTTCTTTTATTTGGAGTCTGCCGTCTTGCCTTTGCAATAAAACATGTAGAATGCATTCAATACAAGAGTTTGCTTTTCTTTGGGCTTTAGTCAAAAGAGGCTTTCTTCTTTCAGGTCTTTTGTGAGACAAAGGCACACACAGTGAGATTGTTGATAGTCGATTAGCAATTAAAAAATTCCTTTTTACATGCATTGTCTTTATGTTCATGTACATTTACACTGTACATGCAGTTCTACAAATAGATGTAGGATATATTTGCGTATAATATCTCATCTTTTGGATATAATGTACATGTTGCATAAACATGTAGGCCTTGGTAACTAAGGATTTTCCCATTGTACACAAGAATGCATACTCTACAGTACATGTAATAAGAAAATACAGTGCATTTATTGCTTGTACTTAATGTACAATACATGTACAGGGTACAATGCATGCATGCAATCTAGGGCATCAGAGTGGATTTGTTTAGCCCAAATGGAGGCAGGCCTGTAAAGCAAATCAAACTTGTCAGATCTGATAATATTGATGAGCTTTCAGGGGTGCGATCGAGGCAAAGATGGTGAGATTTCAAACTAATTCAACACCAAACTGCCAAGGGGTGCTATTTCATTTGACCTAGTTTCCTGATCAAAGTTAGGAGTGATAATCGCTGTATTTTCATTAGAAAAATTTCTGGGTCGTGAATCTGATTTGGGGGTGCAATAACGAGTGATGATAGAGACAGCAGGTTATTTAGGAAGCTAATTCACACATATTTGCGCGGTACGACTTTAACATTCACACAATAATATGCATAGTTAGTATGATGTGGAATACAGGTTCCCACTCACCAGTATTCGCTATTTAGTAAAGTGTACAATAGATGGGTGTATACTGTACATGTACATGTACTGAATTTTACTTCTCATGAATTCATTTGCGAATTTTGTTTTCAAAGTTACCGTAAATGAACAATTATCAAAGAATACAGAGGCTTTTTTGGCACTCACAATGGCTGAATTCCCCCTGAACCTATTTTTATCTAGGGTTTATGTAGCCTACATGCATTTTAGCACTGATTTACACACGTTTATCTACGATCGAACTTGATAAACTTTCATTCTTAAGCAGGGCTCCCACTTAGCCGAGTTGGAACCTCGAGTTGTGGCGAGCTGGCACGATCTTATGGCAAGCCGTTTTATTATTAATTGATATCAATAAATCAATTCTTGTTATCAAGAAATAATTTTATGTTGTAAAGCAATGGTAATTCTTGATATCAAGAATTTGATTTCGTGATATCAGGTCGCGCCGATCGCGCCGGCTCGCCACAACTCGAGGCTCCAACTCGGCTAAGTGGGAGCCGTGCTTTACACGTAAAGTATGAATTATTAGTGCTGCTGCACAGTGAAAAAAATACACGGGGGCTCAGGGCGAATTTGCCCCCGAAATGCTCAAAAGAGCCCCTGAAAATCAGAAAAGAGCCCCAGTAAATTTGCATAGAGTTCAATGTAAAACAAATTATAGAGCGTTATTTTTATGCAGGTAAGCTTGAAAAGTAGCCCCCGAAAAAAAACATTAATTTTTTCCCTGGTGCTGCACTTCACAAATCAAAGTGGCAAGGTTGCAATATTTCTAAAATAACATGGAAAATTAACACAAAATCTCATCAAGTTGATTTTTTATTCATTGGTTTGCAAAACGGTTTACCATAATCAGGGACGTGATAGAGAAGGACTTGAATCAAGCCGTTCTCCTTTGACCCCATGCTCCAAGCCGCCGGAAAGTTATGCGCTAATCTGCAGCTGTTGACCAGGTGGTGAGATAAAAGAGCGCATGAAATTTTAGGATTTAGAATTCCTACATCAGAAAATGGTATCACAGCACTGTTCGCTGTCCCTTCCAATGATTTCTCATCCATTGTTGAATGTGTAAAGAGTAGAACAAGCGAACACAAACTTGTGTAATTTCATTCTTTTTTAAACTTGAAAAATACAAAAAAACACGCGAAAACACGCGTTAGCAAAGTTAATGTTATTGAAGATTGTAAATCATGGATCAAACAACGGGACATTAAAGCATGCACAAATTAGCGCATCATCCTAAAATATTGAGTTTTTGACAGGATGTAATTTTTCTTTTACCAACTCTGGCACACAATTTAAAGGCAAGACGGAGTTCTAAATTTGAAAATTTGTTTGATGCACTATTCCCAATAAAATTCCCATATAAAGTTTTTAATTTACACTGTAATTTTGCCGGTAATTTAATATTTTGTAATAAATGTAAAACTGGTGCCTGGCTTCCGAAATTCCCCGCAGTGGAAGCGCGGTTCGGAGCATGGAACTTCAAAGCCAAGTGGAATGTTACACATCCCATTGTTACGCTTTAGAACTCAAGAATGCGTTTGAATAAATTACAAGAGTTTCGCCTCCTGTTCTTTCACCTCCCTGCCATAATGTATGTCGACGTCCTTGTAAATATCTGGCATATTGAGTATGGAATTGATAGCTCAGAAGCAATTTTCTTCTTTCTTCATGTTTTTTTCTTCCAAAGTTTTAGGCAAAGATGGTGCAGGATTAGTTTTAAGAATTACAGAAAAAATAATTAAGAGATTTAGGCCATTAAAAAAAACAAAAACATAATTAACAGTGTATTAACCGCACCTTTTTGCCGCTGAAAAAAATTCAAAGTCGGGGGTTTATACACGGTACACCAATTTTTTTTATTTTTTAAATATTTTTTTAAAAGTTTTGATTTATGCCCCTCCACCTGGCGCTATGCCTGGCAATGTCTTACAGCTCAGTAATCGGTGTGTTGACTCACCACTCGGAAACTAGAACAACACTCAAATTTTTCTCTCATCTTGGTTTGAAAGTAATCTTTCTGATAGATCTCAATATGTAGTTTATAATAATAATTCCTCCAATTTTTCTCCTATTACACGGCGTACCACAAGGTTCTATCCTAGGTCCTCTACTGTTTTTTAATTTACATTAATGATCTTACCTACATGTATTCAGCTGCACCTGAGGTGCGAGGTGACGTCGCACTTAATTGAAAGGCCTTCCCACGTGGTTTTTTTAACACGGACCTGGCTTGCTGCCGACAGAGTCGGCAAAAAAAAAAAAAAAAAAAAAAAATTAAGGGCGAAAAAGAGGGGTGCGGTTAATACACGAGGGCGGTTTGTACACCGTTAATTACTGTACATGTTTAGCGTCCCCGCCCACTTCCTTTTTGGGGGCCGCCTCCTATTTTTTTTTTTTAAATTTTTAATTTAAATAACAAAACATGAAATACACTGCTAAAATGGATCGATTTCTGATTTAAAAAAAAATAAAATAAAAATATCGGCGGCCATCTTGAAAAATAGCCCGACTGTCAGGGAAAATGTACCGAGCAGCCATTTTGAAAGAAAAAAAAAGGGGCCTCCTACTTCCTATTTTTAAAAAAAAACAGTAAGCTAAACAGGTTTTTTTAAAATTTTATTTGGCCTTGCACTGTACATGTCGGTGTGGACAGGCTTTTAGCCAAGTTATGAAAACTGGTGTCCTAATAAGGGTCATTTATTAAATAATGTGCTTTGAAAATGAAAAAGTATCTTTACCGAGAATGGATGTCTTTTGTCACAGGAATGTGCTTTCTTTATTCAAGTAAAATGAGCTTTCAAGAATTCTAGGATTCTCTGGCAAAGGGCAGATCTTACAAAAGTTGTCAGTATCATATTGCTGCTGGAAAAAATGCAAAAACTTGTCTGTTGTAACTCATATTGAAATGCAAAAACTTGTCTGTTGTAACTCATATTGAAATGCAAAAACTTGTCTGTTGTAAGTCATATTGAAATGCAAAAACTTGTCTGTTGTAACTCATATTGAAATGCAAAAACTTGTCTGTTGTACATGGGCGTACATCACTGTATTAGTGTATTATGTACATAATGTGGGTCCATGTCATCAAGGGCGAGACGAAAGGCTGGGGGTGTTGAATTTGATGAGTTTCAGAAATTTAATTGGCTAGTGGCATTTGTTGTCTCTTTGTATGTTAATGGTAGATCGAGACCTACATTTACTTACAGTTACAGATATATTGACATACTGTAGGCCTACAGAGGATTCTATTTAATTTTTTCTACCTGAACTATCTTGTAAATGTATGTATGTATTTTACAATTTTATTTGCTGAAGACTTGAAAACAGAATAATTTGTACATGTACATGTACATGTATGAACATTTATATATTCTTATGTTTAAATTGTTTTTCTGTACTGCTACACTGAACTATCGCTCCCATCATTTCTAGTATAGGCCTACATGTACATGTAATTGGTTCATGCAGAGTACATGTACATATACTGTACACGTACATGTATGTGTGAACAGTGTGTGGCAATGTTACATCTTATATGTACCGGTACATGTTCTTATATATACCGGTACATGTAATTGATACAAGATCTTTCGAACCCTAGACCTGGTCAGTTTGAAAGCCAGCTTCCTTTCTATAATTCACCTTCGAGGACTGACCCTTCAACTGACCATGGCATTGTCCAGAAGTGGTCTGTTGTCCCTGGCATTGTTGAGTAACCAGAAACACATACTTTGCCCATTGATAGATCTATCTGATCAAGATAGCTAGCCCTTTATACTCACCCAAGTGTTACATGTAGGGCTATGTGTGTGTGTACGTTTTAATAATAGGGAACAGTGAAGCTCTTGAGTGTACATCGATTAGCCCCACATACATTGTACATGTAGGCCTACATGTACATGTACTGTATGTGTTGGTCTAGTGGCCTGATTGTTGTACAGTCAATGGTCATTCTTTCTTGGACTCAATGCATACATGTAGCTTTTCTTGTATTATTTAATGTTTATAACATGTACATTGCTTGACTTTGTAACAGTCAATGTACATGTATATAAGAACATTTGCTACATGTAGTCCCATATGCCTAAATGCATGTATGTTTTGATGATTTCAATCTATTATATTCCACCAAAGCTGAGCTGCTGAGTAGTAAAAAATGGTGATAATGATCAATGGAATATTCAGCGTAAAAATTACTCTGGTACAGAGAGATATTAGCCCTTTCCCTGTTGCAAATTGTGTTTTGTTCAAACTCTTGTGAATAACAAAAGAGTATTTTAAACACTTGCAACTTGAAATGTGAATATCTTCACAAGTATACATGTTCATTTACATGTGTACGTGTATGTACTTTATATATTTACATGTACCTTATATGTATTTAAAGTATGTACCACATGCAACATGTAGTAACATTTCCCATTTCTTTTCTTCTCTTTCTTTACATGTGCCTGTTTTTCTTCTGCTGATGATTTGCAGGTAAGTCTTTTCTAATTGATGTTGACTAATATTCATGTAACCTTTCATAAGGAGCATGCTTGCATATATTATTAAATTATGCTAATTTCACATGTTAGTAAATATTGATTTCATAATGTTATCTTTTTTTGTTTGAATTGCTCTTACATTTATTCTTTGTTCTGATACAATGCAAAAAAGTGCTTGGAGAATTCTACAAATTATGCGCTATATAGGCACTTTCCATTATTAATGATTATTAAAATCTACATAAAAAAACAACAATATGTCTCTCTCTATAAGCACTTACATGTAGCTTTAAATTTGGCAAATTTTCAGCATGTAACTTTGACAGAAAGTGTACATTTTCTGCTTTTTCAATTGAACCTGTGCAAAATGACCACCTACTCATGAAGACCACTTTTCTTGTCTCCCTTGAGCAGAGATGCCAACCGTTACGGTTTCGCCGTATTTGTTACGGTTTTAATGCTCTTGTTATGGCGTTACGGTAAACAATCAAAAGGTTACGGGGAAACGATTAATATAAATACATTATAGCGAATGCCGCCTTATCACATAGCCTCCGTACACAGCGCTGCATGTCGCACGCAATTACTCATAAGTGCACTGAATTTGACTACACTGGATAGGCACTTTGGCGCACATGGTCCGTCCGCCGCCATCTTGTTTAATTCCGAAACAACACGGCCGCCGTCATTACTGTTTTTATACTAGTATACTACGTGCGGTCGTGCATTTTG
This sequence comes from Strongylocentrotus droebachiensis, assembly GCA_035222895.1. Taxonomy (NCBI): domain Eukaryota; kingdom Metazoa; phylum Echinodermata; class Echinoidea; order Camarodonta; family Strongylocentrotidae; genus Strongylocentrotus; species Strongylocentrotus droebachiensis. The sequence goes on along the minus strand of JAVYIG010004202.1, from coordinate 130,467 downwards.
GGGGAGCATGGTGGTGGATGATCGTGCGCGCGGCGCCCGCAATACCCATTCAAAGTATAGTAGCGAAGACTTCGGTGATTCAGCAAGTGCGGTATACGGTGTGTTGTTGTTCATGAACGCCGGGCCTAGCGGCCTGGGCTGGTGTGTCTGTAGTACTGGTGAGTGTACGTGTGCGGGCGTGTGTGGATACGAGTTCTGCCATTTGACTGTGGATTTGAATTTGCCGTTCGACGCTTGAACGAGGTGTTTTCTTCCTGAATATGGATTCACTCAAAAGAGCGAGTACCCAAGGAGGAGATCCTTTGACTGCAAACAGATTTTAAAAAACGTTTTTATGCACATCTTTATTTTGGACTTAAAAATGGTAGGTTCGAAATGCAGTAAGAGTGATTGGGTGTTTGTGTACGTTTTCCGCGAAAATTATGCTGCGGTGTCTTGCGTTACGGAAAGACCCCCATTTGTTACGGACAAATGTGGTAAATGTTACTGACAGCCATCTTATAGGGTTGGCATCTCTGCTTGAGCAGTCTTTATCTATATGTTTCACTGTACATGAACTGTCCTACTGTTTCAAGAAGCCACACATCCATTGTTAATCCCTTTAGTCTTAATTAATCCAGTTATCACATTCACAAATATCTGTCTAGTAAGCCACATCCTGTTCTGGGTAATCCCCTCCTCAGTGGCAGGCAGGGAGACACCATTCATCTTTTGCTAATCCTTTTCCACCTGTAACTGAGATTGGATCATTATTAATTATCACCAATTAGTAGGTCAGACAGGAAGAAGGATTGATGAACGAACAAGCCCTAATTGACTCTGAGCCAAGTGTTAATTTATAGTGCATGATCTGTTGATGAGCGATGAGTGATGCACTTTCTAAACGAGCGTACATGTAGGTTCAGACTAGGTTCAGTTCATGCAAGGCCAAATACTTGCTGCATACAAATGAGCAATTGGGCATTTACCTGTATTAAAAAAAAGAACCAATTTTCTGTGCCTACATGTATTTTCCAATCAGAAAAGGCCTTGATTTACAATCTATTTCCCAACTCTGGAAAAAGGAAACTGTGTTGTTGTTTTTATTGAAGCCTTAGCACACATGTTTTGGTTCTTATATTTAAGAGTAAAATGCTTGTATGGAATTTGCTGAAGACTTGTGGACCTCCATTTCCAATCACAATTGATGAAAACGATAAAATCCAGTCCCAGACATTTATCCAAACTGCAGTTTCCTGCAAGTTTACAATTATAAATAATAGCTAGTTTGCTCTCAAGCTTGGCCTTACATGTACATGTAGACTGTTGTTGCGTTGCTCTATTTTTCGTCCTAGGGAAGACCTTTGCTTACCTAGAAGTAGAAGTCCTAACATTATAGTTAAAATAGTTATTGAATAGTAACTATTTTACTCTCAAGCTTGGACTACTTACACGTAGACGGTTGTAATTGCGTTGCTCTATTTTTGTCCTAGGGAAGACCTTTGCTTGGAAGACTTTTTGTCTTGCACCTAGAAGGCCTGCCTCCTGACCTTATTTCCTCTGTCATAACCTTTACATATGTGCTTGCCAACCAATGTGTCATCTTCCTTGTAAATTACAAAGAAATGTCAAATAAAAGTTCAACATGGAAGTGTATGGAATTATCAGTCTAAAAGTGGTAGATTTTTAGTCATCGACAGAGAAGAATTGTCTCTGCTTTGATTAGATTCGGCTTAAGGTTTGTCTGATGATTCTAATTACCGGTACAGGCTTACAATGTACCTGTATTTGTAAGTCACAAAGTCAACCTGTTCACTACTGAAGTCTCCCATTCCCAGAGACTTAAGACAGGGTCCACTCATTACCAGTTGGCCACTGGGCTTGTTTCTGAGCTTTGGTTAACTCGGGCTTGGATTGATAGTGATATTAAAACAGTATTCTTGAAGATTTAGCATAAAGACGGTGAAGGATTTGCATAAAGGCTCACACATTTAAAAGTAAAAGTTTTTTTCTTGGATTGTGCAGTGGAAGACTTGATGTATGAGTTTTTTTAATTCTCTTTGTGTGGTAGTGAAAAAATTCTGGATTCTCTTTGTATTCCTTGAAAATATGACATCAAGTAAGCACTGTGATTCCATGACGTGTACATGGTCACAATTCTTTTTTTAATTCCGTTTTTACTGTTGCTTGCATCACAGCAAAGCAAGGCAAGGCATAGGAATTGGTGTTGATTGAAAAATAGGAAGTGTTAATATAATGCTGTCATCATTTATATTGCAGATTTTCATTTGCATACATTGGCACATTTTTGCTGGTTCTTTTTTAAAAATCAATATATTATTTGATGCGTTTGGATATTGATTTTCAAGATTTTAATGCAGGCCTACATGCTTCATGTAAGCTGTCCATCTAGATCAAAGGGTCCCAGTTTCGGTCATGTCAAAGCATTCTTGTCCACATTGCATTGAGAGATTATAAACCTCTCATAGGAGGGCAGCTCATCTAATCTGTAGCCAAAGAATCTAGACTGTTTCTCATGTATTTTAACCCGCAAATTGTTATTTCAGTCATTTGAGGCTGTGACGCCCCCAAATTGGCTCACTTTGACTGAGGCTTTCATGTTTGCGTGACCTTTTCAAAGTGCCATTGGCCCAGTTTTCTGGGTAGCTAACCCGGGCTTTAGAAAATGTTATTGCTCTGAACCATGTGTATGTGGCCTAGATATTCACATTCATGAATGGTATTAAGGATACATGGAGAAAGTACTGGGAACAAGGGAGAGAGAAAGCGAGAGAGAGAGAGATAGAGGAAGGCAAGACGGAGATAAAATGAGAGATAGGATGAATGAGAGAGAGAGAAAGAGAGACAGAGAGTGGGGAGGGGGGAAGAGGGAGGGATAAAGAGAAAGAGAGAGAGATTAAAGGAAGGCACGAAAGTGATGAATTGAGAGATAGAGATAGGATGAATGAGAGAGAGAGAAAGAGAGACAGAGAGAGAGGGGAGGGGGGAAGAGTTATTACCCTGGAACAATTTTGTAAGGAGATGAGTTTGAAGGCCATTGGCATTTACATATGTCCAAACATGCAATTAATGAAGAAAATCTTATTATTATTTAAAATTCCTCCTGCAAGGCATATAAAACTGCTGTTGAGTTTATGAATGGAAGGCTTTGACCTTTGCATATATCTGTGAATGCGTATTGAAATAATGGCACGTAATTTTGCATAATTTTTCACATGTTTTGTTGGCCTATTTGTTTTCTTCCATGAGTTTGATGATGAACAGCTAACTCGTTTGAGTCACTTTATTTTTTTCAGGTTTATTTTTTATTTCAATTTTTAGAAATCTTTGATGAATTACCCTTCCAAGTTAATTTTAAGCCTTTCATTAGGAAATTGTTTTGACCCGACATGCATTTTACATGTATGAACAGCTATTAAAACGACCCTATCTGGTAACTTTGCATTAAGGGGCTAAGGGCAGAGGGTTGTGTGTGTGTGTGTGTGTGGGGGGGGGGGGGGAGGTCTCAATCCCATAGACCCATACATTTTTATGATGCAACAATAAAACATTTCCAAATTATCTTGTGGAAGGCCCTTGCAGGCTAATGACCTGGACATCATTTAAAAACACGAGGCCCTATACCCGATACTGCGGAAGTATTCCATGCAATTTTAAGAATGAGAATGATTAAATCAATTTTTATATAGCGCAGCTACTATATGAATATACTCTACTGCGCTGTGATGAGAACAAAACTCCTAACAGAGCTCATTGAGTGGACATCCTTCTCTTCCTCGGTGCCCATAATCAAACCTGAAAAGTTAGGCTCCCCCAATAATGGTTGGAAGTTACCACGGAGCTGAGCAGATGAAGGAAATGGAATAATGAATTGAAGGGTTGTCGAGAGACGACACCAATTTCCGTCAAACTCTGTTGGGTTGTTCAAGAGCTGTGCACGACATTTCAACCCTTATTGAAAAGGTCAGGGAACATAAAGGCATACAATAAATGACAACATGCAAGCAGCCTCAGTACAATAGGGACTTTCCTCATTGTTGAAGTCTTTAACATTAAACAGAGACGGCTTGTTCATGAACTGCATGAACACTTGATTTGATTTTGATGTCACAGGACTGCTTGACTGCCTCTACACTTATTTCCCAGATTTGCATGGCCGTTTTTATTCATCAGATAAAATTGTGGAATCATAATTCGCCTATTGACTTGAATTGAAATTTTAAGAACACTTCAACAGGATAACATTGTATCAGCAGATTAAACACGGTAGTTATTAGATGCAAAGTATTATGCAGTTATTGTTATCTGATGTGCTAACAGTACATGCTTTGAGCCAGCCAATTAACCCCCGCATTGAGTCTGGAGAAAGTAGACTACCATTTCATTGCCATCATCATTCATGTACATGTGTACATTTATTTTATTACAGTAATAATGACACTACATGTAGTCTATGATACTCAGACTCATTCAATACTCTAATTCATTGAGAAGGGGGAAGAATTCTCTTGAAATCACTCTAGACATGTTGTTAGCCAGTGGACAGACGTCTCGTCCTCAACAAGTATCCCAGCATCCCTCACCCGGAGCCTTGATCTCTCTCAGTAGACAATTGTCCTCAATGATTGCCTTTGGCTGGTAGCATCATCATCAGAGGAGGAGTTACACTGTACTTGGTGTTCAGACTACCAAAATTCATTGTATAGCGATACTAGAAACGTATAGCTACATTGTATAATAAGTCATTAAAATTGTCATAGTCTGAACGTGCTATAAATTACCATCGTAGAACAAAACGTTGTTTAGCGACATGTCTGTTTGGGCATTGCTTCGAATGAGAACTCCATAAAGAATCAGCATCTTATTCTAGTCTGAACGCCGTACGGTACGAAAATCGTGAGCTGAACGTGAGTGCACACTGAGATTGGGCAGCCAAAATGTCAACTGACCTTGTTGAAACTAGTTTCAATGTACGACGTTTCTTTATCTTGTCTGTACGATCCTTTCACAATACGATGATCTTAATATACAACATTTATTTTATATAAATTTCCTGTCTGAACTGGCTAGTATATTCCGGCCTGTCGATGCTAATCGTATCTCTAGAGTCTTCGGATGGGTTGACCGTTCCCTCTCTCTAGAGCTTTAGTGACTAGAACTGACAAATTAAATGATGTTTGTTTATTTGTTTATGATGCATGCATATGCACATACTCAGAACTCATCCCTCCTGTACTGTAAACAACGATACATGTTTATTGTTCAAACAATAGTAAAGGCCTATTATTTATTTGAACAAAACATGCAAACAGAGATCACAAAATATAATACTTTCATTTGTTTCCTGATAATAATCACATGTATTCAATGACTCTAAAAAATAAATTATCATTGTTTTACACCAAAAAATCTGGAATTTTCAGAAATTCCTTGCTCACAATCATTTTGAGGGATCACAATTTTCTCTAATTTTTTTATAGAGCCAATATTATAATATAGCAATCCAGTTAGGTTTGAAGATTTGGCTAAGTACAGTAGTTTATAGCATACATGTATATGAATCTTTGTGGCATGTGACATGAACAAATTATCAATTTAGTACACTAAACTGCACATCAAGGAAGCAAACAAAAAGATCTTATACATGTACACTTGATAGAGGGTGGGAGGATTGTAAAGAAGATATGGTTTTCTATATTTGGAGACAGCCATCTTTAGTCGTGTGAAGAGGTCATGACCTTATATGACACTCTTGGCTCATCTTGTTTGGAGGGATGCCTTCAAATGTATTCAAACTTTTGTACATGCTGAGTGCAGACACTGTTTACACTCTTAGCCCATTCTCTATACTATACCAGTAGTCATGTACCTTTAAAAGCATTCTCATTTTTGTACAGGCTCCTTATGGACATTGTTTACACTAATACACGTAGGCTACATACATGCACAGTCATAGATTTTGTTTCAGATGCATTAAAATGCATTCTGACACTGTACTAGGCTCAATCTGGACACTCCTTACTTTTATACACTGAAGTATATACTGTGTATAGGCCCTGTTCACATTTGATTCCTTTCATCTTGGTTGTCTTTTTGGTTGTACAATAGAGTGCCTGCTCTGTTCACACAAAATATAACCTCGGAATCACACACAGCTAGTAGGCCTACATGAATTTTACATCATGGCAAAGACCTTATACACATTGAACGGATTGATTTGTTGTCTGCAGTGTACTCTGCACTGTTCACACAACAAATTTTAATCTGACCTGCCAGTTTGGGCAATACCACAATGCCCTCTCCCTAGCTCAGGACCAGCCCTAGTACCTGTATTGCTCTGAAGGAGCATCAATAAAACCATTGTTTGATATACATGTGAACAGGGGCTATGTTTGAAAGGAAATGTGCTCAAGTATGTAGAATACATGGATGTGGCACTGTGTGTTCACAGTGAGAACTATTTTCAGAGTGATGACCTTTGCTGCACCATGCAATGTCAGGGTGTATTGAATGTAAGAACCCATGGGTAGCAAGTCCTCTCCTGGTGCTCGATATTGCCTTCATCTAGAGTACATGCCATGAATACCCATGCTCAAAGTTTGCTTGCCAAACTACACTTCTAACACATGGCTGCCAACCATTCCTATTTTGGAGGAACTATTCCTGCTTGATCGTCTTCAAGCTACTTTTTTTAGGCCATGTAAAATTGATTTCATGTTGATCGTCCCCGCCCGCTTCCTTTTTTGGGGCCGCCTCCTATTTTTTGTTATTTGTTTTTGTTTTTTTGAATTTTTTTTGAATTTTTTTTTGAATTTTTTTGGATTTTTTTTTTTTTTTTTGAAAGAAAAAAAACATGAAAAACACTGCTAAAATGGCTCTATTTCTGATTAAAAAAAAAAAAAATTGTCGGCGGCCATCTTGAAAAAAAATAGCCTCGACTGTCAGGGAAAATGTACCGAGCGGCCATTTTGAGCGGCCATTTTGAAATATCAAATATCAAATAACATGGTACACCCTCCTCCTCTTTTTCAAAAAATCCGGACGATCAACATGTAATCAATTTTACATGGCCTTAACCCTAGATTCCTCTTTTTTTCTGAAATATTTTTGTCAAAAGTATACAAAATAGACTGTATTTCTAATTTCTAATTTTGCCTTGAGAGATTCCCAATTTTTGGTGTGAAAGGTTGGCAGGTACGTGTATGCAGTACCATCAAGCCCCTTTCTTAGGTCTCTTTACAGCTTCTCTCCTTTCTTTCTGTGAAGAGATCATTCTGAGGAGTATATTAGCCTGTGTCAAGAGAGACAGATGGAGATGAAATGCTTTGTATAATAGTATGCCTTTCAATATCTTGATTGAAAGCTGAATGAAAAACCATCTACGCAAGTTTTTCAAATTGCAATGAAATGTGTAGTACAATAGGCCTTTGCAATGTCATGGTTTGAACTCACGCCCACATACATGTATGTACACAAACAGGAGAAAAAGTCAGGGGGGGGGGCAGGATCTTGCAGGAACTTTGTAAGATACATGTACATACAATGTTGATGTCACCTCTTGACAGAAATGACTTGAGCCTTCAACCTAGACAGTTCTCTAGGAGACTTCATGGACGACAAGATGATTATCATGATGCATTGTCATTAAGGGATTTCCTTGTCGGTCTGTCTCTCCATCACTCCTCACTCCAGATATCTGTCTGGACATGGTGGTGGCGATGTCATCGCTGCCTGGACATTGTGGTGGTGACGGTGTCATCACTGCCTAGAAAGTATGCACTCCTCTCGCTTTTTGTCGCCAAGTGTGATGAGATAAGTCCATGTAAACACATGTAACAAAGAATACATTTATGTTCATCTTGCTTGTACATGTATATGTGCATGAGGATGCCATGGCAACCACGATGTGGAGATCTGGCATATTGAATAATTGGAATTGATCGCTAAGCACTAAATTACGAGAGATGTAATTTTTGTAATAACTTGTAGGTCTACTTGAAGGCATTTCATGGCCTTGTGCTAAATTAGATACACGTATCTGTTGAACAAGTCCTCCATGCTACATGTACACTGTACTCAACAAGGCAGATGTTGTTTTGGCACAACTTCCCTGTTTGACAAATACACAGTGATTAAAAGACCAATGCTTGAATAACAACATATGATCAAAAGCCTAACAATATGATTTGTGATAACAAATGATTTGGAAAATGGTGCACACGAAGTGATGAACATTATTATTTTTCTTTTAAGACTAACCTTTTCCAGGATTGGTCCAGTGAAACCTGGTTCTAGGAATTATAATTCTGTTTAGTATTTCTGTTGCATCCTCTCACAAACATTTACACAGAGAAATACAAATTAGATGAAGGCTGACCTTACAAACATCAAGAATATAGGTGATGGGGGCCTAACTTGTAGAAGTGAGGGTACAACACGAGGGGGCGAGGAAAAAGCAGAAGATCTACACAAGGGGCAGATCGAAAGGGGAAAGGAAAGGGGGGAGAGAGTGGAAAAGAACGCGAATTAGCCTGGTTTTTCACGCCGTGGCTGTGGTAGGCGCCAACCTGGCTTAATTCGGATGAACAAAATGCAATTACCCAATCATAGGGGTTCGGTTGTCATGAGGCCCCTCCGGCTTAGACAGACAGGAGGGGATCTGAGCGGAGAAGTGGTATTGGCAGAGACTCGGCCTTCACATTATCTCTACGTCTTTTGTTCACGGTCTGGTGAACTTGGCAATGCTTAGACGAGAGGATGCAACGGGAAGATGAAGGAAGGTGTGCATTTTCTCTTGATTTCTCTCATGTTCGCTTTTACCTGGCTGATAATGATTGAGTGAGAAGTTTGAGATTATTAGTTTGTAATCTCATTTTTTGGTGTCAAAAGTGATGCTGTAAAGATGAAAGATGATTGTGCAAAGAAGTTGGGATTAGAAAGCAAAAATCACGAAAACTTTTGAACTACATGTACATGCAGCATCTCCACAAAAAAAATAATTAATTCTTGCCTTTTAGAATTCAGTTTTATAACTCTGTCATCTTCTGTTCTCATTTATTCTGATATATTTTCTCCCATCTAAGCTTGTAGAATATCCCAACTTATTATCTCAATATCAAATATCGTCCGACAAGATTGTTATCTAGGACTTCTGCTCGATTGTCATTATTTTACATTGCAAATTGTCTACCCATAAAGGCTGTACAGATCAGATGTCCTCCATACTAAGCACATACATGTAAGTATAGCTACCTAGTTATCAGGTATACATGATATTGTAGGCTAGAGCTCTATTGAAATATTAAAAGGTTTCCCGAGTAAGATTCAAGAATAATATACATTGTAAGTATGAACATTGAATTAAGATTGTCGGCTTCATTGTCGCTGTTTTTCTCTTTGATTATGTGTCCTCCCGTCAAGAGTCTAAAGAATGAAAAGTTCTGCATTTAATGGAAACGGCCCAGAGGAGTTTGAGTATGACCACTGAAGGAATGGTTCACATTCTGTCATGTCTGCGGAGGGGATTGCAGTGGAGTCTGGTGGTGTTTGGATACGCAAGGGTGAACAAAATACCGTGCCTTTTGTCGTTCCTAATAAATCTGCCATATGCGTGTGGCAGCACGAAGAGGTGATGATAGTTAGGTTGTATCCGATATGTAGCCCTCGACCTCTCGGCTTTCTCCCTTTGCTCTCGTACATGGCGTATTAGGCTCAGTAGATCTACATGTATAGTATCATGCAACCCCCGCCATTGGGATTTTGTGATTTGGTGCACATGTAAGTTAGCTGGAAACTTGAGTAATAGTTGGCAGAAGTATAGAAGGCAGGCTTTTGAAAGAATACCAACCCTGGTGTTATTGCCACAAAAGAACAGAGTCGTAAAATGTCTTACTGCTTAAGCTTGCTACTAATGTGCCCATATACATGTATCGTAACTGATCATGATCAGTTTTTGTTTCAAACATTGGAAATCAAACTTTCATTGTGGCGCCTCTATTATTTGCTACAGATGGATGTCAACACCGTAACAAACTGGTCCAATGTATGGCAATTGCCCTTTAACGAAAGTAAATGTAAAGTACTACATTATGGAAGAAAGAACCAAGGTTTTGACTACACACTGGCTGCTGGTACAAATATATTTTCAGTTCCATCTGGTAATGAGGAAAGAGATTTAGGAGTGCTGTTTCAACAGGACCTGTCTTTCAGCACCCATGCAGCAGATGCTGCCAAGAGAGCCAACATTAAGTTAGGAATGATCAGAAGGTCTTTTTCAGCCTTGCAAAAGAAGGGGTTCCTTAGTCTCTACAAAACCATTATTCGACCAACACTAGAATACTGCAACTCTGTATGGTGCCCAATACTCAAGAGAGATGAAGACATACTAGAAAAAGTCCAGCAGAGGGCCACCAGACTTCTTCCTGAGCTGAGACAAAAAGCATACCCAGACAGACTTAGAGAACTACAACTTCCTACTTTAGCTTACAGAAGACAAAGAGCAGATCAGATACAGATATTCAAAATCCTGAAAGGCTTTGACAGAGTGAATCCTTCAAAATTCTTCCAACTAGCCACTGGCTCAACAACAAGAGGCCATGATTTCAAGATTGTCAAACAACGTTTCAACACAAGACTTAGGCAGTATAGTTTCTCAATAAGGAGTGTAAATAATTGGAATGCTCTGCCTAAGGAAGTAGTCAATGCTGCCACCATTAACCAATTCAAGTCATCCCTAGAAAGGTATTGGAGAAACAATCCAATTAAGTTTGAACCATACTTGAGACGGGATGCAACAGTAAAGAGGGACAAATAAGCTTTAGCTTCCAGTCTCTACACCCAAGTATACCCAAGTAAGTAAGTAAGTATTTTAAAGACTTGCATAAGCAAAGGAAATCCTAAATCAGCAGTTCGTTGTATATTGGAAAGTGGAAACCAAGAAAACTTCCATGTGCAAGGAGATCTGCAGTATCTCAAGTAGAAATTATTTAATCACAGCTTTCATGATTTGCCAAAGTATCTTACTTCTGCTTGTACAGTTCATGTATGTAGGGGTTTAAATAATAGAGAAAGAATGAATTAAGTTCATGATTGCCAATAGCCAGCCGTACATTATATGCAGAACCCTGCTTTGAAATTCCGTCACGTCCATATTTCAGGTTTTAGAAATCCATTCACAGTTCAAAGCCGGCTCAGGCCTTCTGTGTATGCGGGATCTTATTTTCTTTCAGATTATTTTCCCTCCAAAGTTCTCATTTCTCATGGAACAAGAATTTGTTGGGAGGTGTGGAAAGTTTGGCGGCCATGATGTTTGCCCCAGCCTCCTGTTGTTCTAGGTTCTCGATGGGATTTAGCTGAAAGCTCTCGTCCCCGGCAACTCAATCCTCCCAATTTGAAACAGAATCTAGGTGGCATTGACCCCTGCTCTAAGTCTGCCATTGCCCCGTATCCTGACCTCTCTGTAATGCCAGGGCTCGGGCTCGATCTGCAGCAGCGTCAAATCCAAATGCCCCATCTGGATTTGGGATGGTGCTTACTGGAACACCTTCCCTGGTTGTCTCCCCTAGTCTAACCTTCAAGACCTTGGAGACTTCGCCATGAACTTCAACTTCTTGATAAACTTTGATGCAGCACATACATAACACTCTTGAACTTTGTATGTATCTGTTATCCAATCTAGTGGATAAGTGCTTACATTTCCAGTACCAATCATTCTATTTCTGCTTTCCTACACCATTACATATATCTTTATTATGGGGCTTCCACTTTATTATCCTAGTATCCTTGACTATGAATAACTTCTAAATTAAAGAGAAAACCAACCTTACATGTAATAGTAAACCACCCTAAGAAATTGATGATATTTTTTACACAACAAACAGGAGGGTTGTCAGTGAACATATCACTATCAAGTGACCGACTTGCCGATTTGACGGACTGCCAATGAAAGAATGATTGACACTGTGTAGAACTTTAATTAAAAGGCAACTAATCTGTTGTGTGGAATATGATTTGTTTAACGTTCATTACAATTTTGGTTCAACATTCACAAGATATGACCATTTTCTAAAGTTCTGTACAATTATGAAGATTCAAAATTAAGATTTCCACCCGGACAGTCTTAAATATGATGACATCATTGTTAAGCCATATTACAGGTAATATTGGTTTGAACTTGAGACTATGTTGTCATGGCATTGTGCTGCATCACTAAAGCCACATGTGTTCCTGGTATACTGGCATGCTCAGCTATGGACAGTGTAGGTGTAGACAGATCTGTAAAGCTCTCTACCCCCTGTATTGTTCTCAGGAGTAACAGAGTCATTTTGAAAACACTTACCCTTCTAGAAAATATACTGTAATAAGTTGTGGATTCCATAGCTTTCCCTTTTTAGCAGTATGGCGAAAGGGCGATACTTGACATTAACACGGTCTGAGATCGAGTGACCCTTTGAAATGTATGAAGATTAATAGATGTAAGGTGATAATTATGAGATTGATACTTTTCTAGTATGAGATTACAAAGGTCACCTTTTTTTAAAGCTGACATTAAAAAAATTAATTGTATGAATAAGTGGTGTAAATTTAATGTTACCATTTGAGAAACTAATTTTTGTCATTTAACATTGAAGATACGTTGAAAATTTGACGGGCTGTGATTTTGTGCAGGAGGAGGAGAGAGAGAAATAACATCTTTTTTGAGCCACAAGGGTGTTAAGTCGTAAACTGTAAAATAGAGTTACATGTAATGCCCTTTTGGCTCTGAACAAACTCTGTATGGATGAGAATTTAAACTTTTTGATAGATGGAAAGAAAGTGAGAAAATGGGGAGAAGGAGAAAATGAGTATGTTGGAGAGAGACAGAGAATTAGAGAAAGAGAGATGAAAATGAGGAACAGAGTCAGGAGTAGAGAAGTTATGCAAAGAAAGCTTGCTGAAGAATGGGAGAGAGAGGGAGACAGACGTGCCTGTAGACAGGCAGACAGACAGTAAGGGCAGGCGTGGAGGTGTGAAACGTTTGCATCCAACGATGTTGTCATAGAGCTGGTGCCCTTGTTTAATAAGGATTTGGGCAACACTCTCCTGAGATCACCACCTAGTTTGGGTAAATACGACTGAATAATCCCTCTCCAAGGAAGGCTACACATTGCTCCGTTATTTACCCTGGAATCTCATTTACTTCTTCGCAAGAAAATTGTGAGGTCTAGCTAGGGAAGAGAGTCATCATATTTGATTTCAATCTTGGGAGGAGCTAGGAGGTATATTGTGTTCCTGTGCATGTATGTATGGACTCTACTCAGATACAAGTGATGTAAATTGTGTGGACTGATAGTTTCCTTGAAGGGTCTTCAGTGGTCTACCTGCAGAACACAGGTAAAATCAGAGTTCCTGAAAATTTTGTAAAAACTAATCATGTACAGTACTTTGCAGAACTTGTATGGAGTGAAGCCCGAGTCTGGACTTCAGACTACCAACTTTGAAGTTCTGGAGTTATTAAGTTTTTTCAAAATATCTAAAGAAAAATATTTCAAGCAAACTGCTATTGATATTAGAGATTGTATGTAGGCGTTGATGTGTGTTGAAGAATAGATGGTGAACCAATAATCTACAATTTTGTCAATGTACAGACTTGGCATATTATCAACTTTGAAACAGTTTAAAGTAGATTCCTAATGATGTTTTTAGCGATGCATTTTGTGCATCCTATTGTTGTCCTGATTTATTTTGTCATTGACAGGAAGTTTTACTGACTCCTTGTAAAATGTGCACATCCTCCTACTGTGAGTATGCCATGCTCTTTGTTAAACATGTGCCATTGATTGCCCCCCCAAATCATGTTTAACACATTCAATTCCCCCACCCCCGCCCCCTCCTCATTCATAGCCAGCTGCGTAAGGGGTTGACAAATTACGCTGATTTACGAGCGGGGCTTACTGCATCCTTTCTCAGGGCGCGTGGAAGAATGGCTTTTGATGGGCTTGAGCTTGGAGTTCAAATGCATTGACATTCATGTATTCTTCTTGTCTGATCAGTTAATACTCCAATGTCAAGTAGGAATACATTTATCAAACAATGAATAGGGGAAGGGGGCATGAGTCACATAACATTTTAGCTCCATTGAATTATGATTTGTATGAATGCGGGCGCGGATTGAATGTGAAATGGCTAAATGTTTGAGAGAGCAGATTAGGGTGTATTGTATTAAATTGGATGGATACAATAGGCGCATGCGAGATTCCAAGTCATGACTTAATCATTCTGCAGACTATGAATATGAAAAATTGAAGCAGGCACCGGTAATAAGAGAGTAGAAATATGGAAATATAGGGGCTGGGTGGGGGGGGGGGGGGGGTGGTCAGAAGTCTGCATTACACTGGAGATGTATCCACAGATGGGGTACAGTGTACATGATCAATGTTTCATATTGATTTAGGAAATATGAAAGGGGAAAGCGAAATTGTTACAGAAGCTGAAAGGAAGACTCTTTATGCTGGAAAATTTGAAACAAAGGATAACTGTCCACTCGTGAAAAAATAATAATGATTTAAGAAAACCATTCATTTTAATTTATTTAAAAGTGAAATTCATACTCTTGATAGTCATGACGGATGATTCAGACTGGCCGACCTGTACAGGTGCATTGTGTATCTAAGCTTGGTGCTATGGAACACCATGTACATATCACTTTCACTACTCAGCATCACTTTCACTACTCAGCACTACTTTTGTAGGGCGATCGAGAGAGTACAAATTACTTCATTAGGATCTATTTTGGTGAGGAGACGGATCCAAGAATGTGACGGTAGCTGACAGGTGTAGTTGTTGTTTTCTTTCAGCGGGACGGACCTCAGGAGTGAATGGGTTAATTTGAGATGCATGGGGCACTTTGTAGAACGTGCCATGTTCATGGGGCTAGGAACCAGCGAGGGGTCTGCCGTGAGGTGTGGGGAAGGCTTAGGCCCTGGCTTGGGTTCCGTGGCCGGCCGCCAAGATGCAGTGACATTTCAAAAGATCGTCAAGAATTTCTAGGAGTTGGATTTAATTTGTATTTCTTTCTTAAGCATGACATTGATAAGAGGACAGGTGTGAGTGGGTATGAGTGGATGTGTGAGGGACTGTGGGTGCATATAGGATGGATTAAAATTTAAAAGCATGTGTAGGTAGGCAACTTCAGCAATCTTATTAAACTATTAGAAAAGCAAATCACTGATATCGGTTAGAAGGAGCTATCGTAAGAATGAAAAGGAAGGGGGTGGGGGGGGGGGGGGCTAGAGAGAGAGAGAGAGAGAGAGAGAGAGAGAGAAAATAAAGAAAAACATATTACAAATTATGCAGGGAAAATGCTTAGATTAGAGATATATATAGCAGAGATCAGAAATACGGTAGATGGACAAAAGATTGGGGAGAGGGGAGAGAACAGTGGGGAGGGGGCATTGGATAATATTGCTGTTCATGTTGCACTTTTTTGCATTGTGTTTGGTACTCTGTTAACTTGACAAATATTGCAGTTAAACTTTAAATCAATGCTTTGTCAAAGGTTGTCCAGATTTGTCCCAAACTAAATATGTTTTTAGGAATTTGATTTGAAAAAAAAAGAGCTAAATGAAATCTTTACAAAGTCATTGCCAGGATTTAATAATATAGTTCCCCAATGAGAAACCTTCCATTAAAGCTAATGCAATTTCAATAGACTTGTCAGCATTATACATGTATGCGATTACAGTAATGTTATCATGCAAACATGATTTCTGTGGAATATACAATTCATCTGTATAAAAGTATATAGTTAACACCCATTGAATAGATAAATTTATCAGAAGCTTTTGCAACCGTGTTCATTGTGAACAGGCCTGCATGTCCAATGTACATGTACATGTACATGTATATAGGTAGGTAGCCACAGCTCAGGATGATGTCATTCCTTTGTCAGATCACGTTTCAGGTTGACCATCTCATTCACACTTTCACAGTTTAGAAGATGTTGATACAGGCCTCCTGTGACAAGCCCAAATTTGCATTAGTACATCTTCTGAATTGTGCAATATAAAGCATGTATGGTTTTATATCTACTCTGCCTGTATGGGAATGTACTGTGCCTGCCCAAATATGATTTTAGGGGTTGGGGATTTAGGGGAAACAATGTTTTAAAAAAAATCAGACGTGGAGCACTAATGTACATATGGATGAATGGAAAGAGAGGGCACTTTTAGCTATGGACTATGGTGCTTCATTTGAGGAAAAGTCACTGGCTAATAGTGGTAAAAGTCATACAAATATTGTATGTTTAATTTGTTATTCAGCATTATTGAAATGTACGAACAAGGGGGGGGGGGATTCATGGGAAGAAGGCCCTGATTATAAGATGTTCATTGTGTATTATCTCCGTCAAAATGATCACTTTGGAAGTTTACAGTTGTTATACAGCCTCTGTTTCTCATTACCACTACAGTCTCTTCACTCCTCTACATCACTTTTAAAGATCTACTCTGTATCCATTGTAATCAGTTTGATTGAGGTATAAAATTGAGGTATATGTGCTATTTTCACACTTATTCAGGCTTTATTCAAACAAGCAAGGTCTTGCAAACAGGAAAGTGTAACGTACCTGTGCGAGTAGGAAAACCTGAATACTCCAATGCACCTGTTTAAATACCTGTTAACGGGAGAAAATCCCTTTTCCTTATTTATATTTGTCTGTGGGCACTGTTTGCAATGATCCCTTCAAAGCTGCCAGATAAGGAGTCTAGACAGAAAACATGATTATGTAATCTTAGACCGCCCCATGTGATAGCAACTCAAGAATACTAACACCCTTGTGTCAGGTGGGGTTGCCTTGGTATAGCTTTCAAATGTTGATGATGAGATCAGTGCATATACAACTGTATAGGGATGGAATGAGAGGGAGAAAGAGATTGGGGAGGGGAAGGGAGGGAAATAAACGAGGATGAAAAGTAAAATCATAAGGATTGAAACATGTATATCATTCACAAATTTATAGTACTTGGAAATGACTATGACCCTTGAATCATAGAGAAATGGATGAAACAGATAATGATGTGATAAGGATAAAAGGAAGAACACTGTATATAGATACTAGTTGATATTGCAATTAATGAATAACAATGCCATGAGCTTGCAAAGAAATGAGTGTGAATCTCGTTGACTCATACACGACAAGGGCATTTAAAAAAAATATATGGTTAAAGTTGAGAGCTCGTTTTCGAGGCAGGGACTGCAATTTATTTGCGTTTGGTTTGTTTGTGCTTCATCAATGTTCCCTCATGAACAAATTTGTGCATTCATAACCTTGTGACATCCCGTATAGAGCCTGTATTTGCCCACCACTCATGCAATTGGAATGAGTTTATTAGCGCTTCTGACAACTTATCAGAGTGGATTGGACTCAACAATAGGCGATTGACAACAGGAAAAGACTTTTCAAAGCTAGCGAGAAAGAAAAAGAAATGTTTTTTTTGTTGGGACTCAAGTAAGGGCAGAGTTCAATTGTGTTGTAGCAAAGTTTGTAAGATCTTTTTTCCCCTTTGATTATGTGTCAGTTGAGGACATGTCAACTCTACCTGAACTTATGATATGTGACCAGAGTGCTACACATACATGTACATGTACATCTAGGCCAGAGGTCCTCACTAACTTATTTTTGTTGGGGGTCCAGACTTAAATATTTAAGGTTTATCCATGCATGATCACCATGTTACAATTTTGAAATTTTGTTGGGTAAAATACTGGGTAATAATAATAATATTAATTAATTGTTTCTTTTATAGTACTAAATCCAATTTAGAACATAAATATATTTTGGGTGCCCACACCCATTTAGTGTTGAGCTCTTTGTAAGAATAAGTGAATCGATAGTAGTAGTGGGTGAACTAACCTCTTTGCTTTTATTTGGAAGTCATCTCCAGGTGTTGGCACAAGATATATATACCCAGGGTTGCCTAGTCTAGATAGTCTGGATTCTATGGATGGACATATAGTTTTCTTATTTAAAAATAGGTCCAGTTATAATATAATTTAAGACTATGATTAAACTACGGTACATGGACAAAAAGTATATAATATTGAGTTTATCAGTATAAGTAGAAAATAAAGAATAGACTTTCTCATGCTGTTTGTAAAGAAGGAAATGTTACATTGCAGGATGTTTTTATTGAAAGTGTTAAGGAGGAAGAGGATTTGGTATTGAGTTCCTTGAGATGGCTTAATGATCTACTCACTCGTTTTATTCATCTACAAACAAGAAGAAGCTTTTATGGAAAGAGAGAGGAAGGAAATTAAAGATTGATGTTGTGAAGCCAAGACGGAAGTAATTAATCTGTCTCAATAACCTGTAGACTTGCTTAACTATGCATTTCATGTTTTTTTCTTATTTTTGATCATATGTAGGTAGCTAAATGTAACATAGCAGAAATGTCATATTATGAGGAAATGTCACACAGACATGTATAGAAGGGAAAAGGGCTTGATATTTTAAATTATTAAAGATGTTGCTATGATCTCAATCACATCTCACCCTATTATATATTCTGAACACCTTGTATTTCTTAGAAATAACACATTTATATGGCTCAAGTGTTGTGTGTCGCTTGATTCATTTGAAGAATATAGTCAATATTTCTTTCCAAAGTTATGATTTCTGTGTATAATAGTCTGCATAGAGTCAGATGGCATTAACTGGAGTTTATAATGCCCTTCTTCCTCTGAAGCTGCAGGTGTAATGTGCCGTATATGTTACTCTGGTAGACGATAACTCCAGTTTTTCTCCTGTTGTGTGCTTGTGTCAAGCATTCCATGGCTATCTTGTCGTTCTGTTTTCTTGAGCGTTAATCTGGCCTAATCTTGGAAGATTCCTGGCTCTGGCATAAAGGGATTATTGCATGCTGCTGCACATGAAAAGTGCTAAGACCGTGACTTGTCTGGCATTTTCATGGAATACTAGGAGGCATTCTTACAAACCAGTCCTTGGACAATTATGTACAATGCAATGTTCAGTGTACAATTTCTGGTTTTGTCAACCAGATTGGTATATTTTGTTTTCCAAGGACTTGTCTATAGGTCATACTGTTGTTTTCATTTCATTGAAACTTTAATGTGTGTCCTCTGCTGCCATGGCTGACACTTTCTAATTAGAGACAGAAGGGCATTAACTGTGTATGAAATAACAATTTATATTATTCCAGAATTTATAATGTATCAAGTGATATAAAAGATGATTATTTAGTTAATCAATCAACTTTTATGCAATTTACAATCTCTTCCTACTTTAGACTGTCACACCTATAGTGAGCCTAAATATTGTTGTTTCTCTTTCTCTTCTTTCTGTCTCAACTCACACTTTCTATCTCTCTCTTTCTCTCTCATTCATATTAGGACTGTGATATTATACAGTATGTATTGATTTTGTAAGACATTTTATTTTTGTGATTTTACTTTGTAAACTCCTTGCAATTCATCCCTTGGGCTGCCATGTGGATTTTCTTTATGAATGTCCTTCTTGCTCCTAACTGACAACATTCACCAAAACAAACAATATTGATGATGATATTTCCTCCCATGTTTTCATTATCCACTGAATAATTTATTTGTCATCTATTGGTACCAGGAAATCAAAAGTAACTCATGCTATTCATGCAATTCATCCCTTGGGCTACCATGTGGATTTAAAAAATAAATACCATTTCTTTGTGAATGTCCTTGGCTTAACTGACCACATTCACCAAAACAAACAATATTGATGATGTTTTTCCATGTTTTAATTATCCACTGAATAATTGATTTGTCATCTCTTGGTACCAGGAAATCAAAATTCATGCAATTCATCCCTTGGGCTACCATGTGCATTTTTTAAAATAAATACCATTTCTTTACGAATGTCCTTGCGCTTGACAACATTCACCAAAACAAACAATATTGATGACATTTCTACCATTAACTCATGCTATTTAATGTGGTAGTTAACACCCTTTTGGTTTTTGGCAAACCACTCTTTTTATTGTAAACAATATTAGCCTGGAGGAAGTTGAAGCTTGTGTGACTGCCCTCGCTCTTTCATAAGAGGTCAATCCACTCAAATAGTACATGCACCTCTGGGTATTATTATGTTTTCCTTTTCAATCAGATCGCTGGATTCATAAACAGATTTTATGTCGATGATCATTCTCTATGTTTCCCTCTGTTTATAAGTGTTTGTTTTCCTCCTTAGTTCTCTTTTTCCCTGTCTTGTTTGAATGGGATTAATGGGGATGTGAGGAGGATTAACTTTAGTTTGAAAAGAAACTAATAGCAGTGCAAGGTCAATGTGCTTTCTTTTGTAATAAAGAGGTATATCGTGTGTAATGAATTAGTACTTATTTGTTAACCAAACCTATAAGTATTTTGTATTGGAGTGTGATAGAGTAAGCTGATTTACTGGAGAATAATTTTCTTTTGTATGCACGTGCTTGTGTTAGTCGTTTCTTCAAAACAGAAGGGTAAGAATACTTTCATTTCTGCCTGGAAATTTCGATGAAGCAGTGAGTAAGAAAGAAAACAGAGAGGAAGACGTTAACATAAAGTAAAAGAGTAGACAAAAATTAGGATAAGAGAGATCAAGAGAATGGAAGATGAGAGAAACAAAGATGATGGCTAGATTTTTTTCGAAAGCTTGACATTTGGTTCAAGATTTCTTACATTGGATTTGGAATAAAAAGAATGAAGAGAAATATCATTGACAAGGTACAACATGATAATAAAGTTCTATAAAGGAGGTAGACATTGGGAGAGAGAGAAGATAGATAGATAGAAATAGACAGAAAGATGGGGAGGGAAGGGAGAGAGGGGAGGAGGGAGAGAGAGGTCGGGGGGGGGGGGGATAGATAGAGAGTATAGATTAGGTGGGGTGGGGGGGGGGGAAGGAGAGAAATTGATGAACTCCTATGTCTAGTTTGATTGGCAGGTGCCTCATGACACAACTGTTTTAGTAATATGGCCGAGAGCTCCAGGGTGCTGATTCTAGAGTTCAACCATTTCTCTCTCTCTCTCTCTCTTTCTCTTTCTTCTCACTCTCATCCTCTCACATCGCAATTCAGAGATGAAGATGATGAGGATGAAGATGATGTCAGGGTGATGGAGGCAACGTGAGAAGGGAGAAAGAAAGACAATATTATCATGTTCTAGAGTAATGATCAGTATGCGATACCTAAGGCTGTAGCTATGAACCATATACATGTAGCCCTCCTATAATAATCAATACACATGTGATGAAGATATTAGTTCTCTTCATCATGTGTGAGAAGGGAGATCAAGAATATTATGCTTAAAGAGAGAAAGACCAGTTTTGCTTCATCTCTGTTTTTATATGGTCAGAGCATTCCCTTTTCTAAAAACTCTGTGAAAGTTCTGTGCTGATGAGGTACTCTGTCTAAGCAAGCAAGAAACCATTTTGAGCCGAGATGACAGACTTCAAGTAGTCTGCTTTCAAAGAATAAGAAGAAGTATTTTTAAAAGTCTCAACGTGTCAAATATGTGTACATGACAATTCAGAAGAATCCATCTTAAACTGTAGAGTTTATGATGTGTCTGAAAGTTGCAGAACAAAAACATTCATTGCATAGATTATTAGATTTCAGTAAAGAAGATATTTAAAAGCAGATGCAGACGAAAATTAATTACTGAGTGCCAGGATTGAGACTATATTTTGCAAGGAGATGTCATCAGGCGATCTGTGTTCAAAGTAAATACTTTGGCTGAAACAGGCATCTTACCCCTCCACCGTTGTGTCAATAGTCAACATAGCACCAGAACGTGTAGCTAGGACGAAGAGCCTAGTCAATAATTTCACAAGTTCTCCTACTCCCGAATCCCCAACCGGAGTGTGCATGTGCATTTAGAAATAACACATTAATGTACGACCGATGCCTAGGGAGCCGAGTATTTGCCTTGTAATTTCTTTGTAGCTCCTTCACTTTTCGAGCGATTTGATGGATCTATGTTTTTCTTTGTTTCCATGAAAAACATCTCCCTTCTGAGGGAGTCTTTATGAGAAATTGGAGTAATGAAAGAGATTATGAGAGATGAGTCACAAATCTTGAGTGCTGGCAAATTCTTTATCTAAAATGCTTGAATACTTGGTTGTTGTCTCAAATATGCATACATTTTGTCTATGTCTTTGATTTCTTATTGTATATTTTGCTGATGACTGAGATGTGGGGAAATTTTGAAAGATTTAGCTCTTCATTTAACATTTAAGCAATTTAGGCCTCTGGAGATTACATCACTGCACTTGAATAACACAATCAATATCTTTTGCTTTCATAGGATACGCTGTACATGTGTGCCCTGCATATTGGCAAAAAGATTTTAGGAACAGTAGAGCATCAAGTTTGATTTATTATTTCGTTTTTAATTAATCTAATTATAAGCAAAGTATGACCATTCTCATCTTTTCCATGAGAGTTGCTTTGTTGTATGAGTGACCATGTTCCACATTTCCCTGAATATTTGATAGGCAAATTAAATGTTTCCAATAGTTTTAGATATAATGGAGAACTTTTGTGGAGGAAATACAGAGGGCCAAAGAAGAGGAGGGAGGAAGAGGAAAAAGTAGAAGAAGAAGAAAAAGAAATGGTGGAGACTCACATTAATGGCAGTTGTGTATTAGCTCTTAGTTTGAACAGAATTAATATCTGGAATCTTGACAAGTTAAATCCCAGCCCCGAATCGCAGCTCCACCCATCGATAATCCAAGTTGTCAAAAAATGTTGTGAAGTGCTTTATCAACAAGACACAATAGAAAATGCGATAATGGAATGGAGATAGGTGCAATGAGTGAGTTGAGGGAATAAGGGTTCGCTTTGTGAGAGGTGTGGGGGTGACTGGCTTTTGAATTTGATGTAGGTTGATCAATGACAACATCAATTGGAGTTCTTAATGGCAATTCCATTTGTTGATAATCCCAACGTGTCAGTCAATGGATGCTGCTAAGTCCATTGTCATGTTATTGCAGATTTACAGCACACATTGGTTGGCACCATCATGAAGCACATTTACATTGCAGAAAAACCG
This sequence comes from Strongylocentrotus droebachiensis, assembly GCA_035222895.1. NCBI lineage: Eukaryota > Metazoa > Echinodermata > Echinoidea > Camarodonta > Strongylocentrotidae > Strongylocentrotus > Strongylocentrotus droebachiensis. The sequence goes on along the minus strand of JAVYIG010004202.1, from coordinate 107,409 downwards.
ATTTGAAGAAACACCTTTTTTTTTCTACTACGATTTACACTACTGGAAAACCCATAAAAAACCTATCTTTCTAAATGTTGATCATTCTACAATCCAATGCACAGGTTTTGTGTGGGTTTTTTTAAACCCAGTTTTATCCAAGACACAGTTTTTTATAGGCCTGTGATTTCTTCTACAGCAAATATTGCTATTCGGTAGCTTTGATTGAGTTGTGTTGAACTTAGTGCAAGTTTAAAATCAATAGAAGCAGTCAGAATTTATTCGGAGACTAAGTAATCATAATTTCATTTAACATGGCTTTAGTTCTTTTAAAGGTAGTTTTTCATAAAAGTATACAAATCTGCTTTGAGTCAGAAGGTCTGAAAAGCCATTTTAATATATATATACATGGACATTATACAGAGTTAACGTCTTTCCGTCTTTATGCCTCTCAGGAGATGATTTAATTTTGAATTATTGATATTGGAAAGAACACAGGAAAGAAAGAAAACATGAAAACATTAGGTCGATAAGAGTGAGGGGTGGCTCTCAGAGAGCTAGGGCAGGTTGGGGCCATTTATCATTGTAATTCTGATCAATCTGATGGACGATTGTTGACGGCTTTAATCCCAGTGCTTAAACACAAGTCAAGTGATTCATAAGCCAGGCCTGTCAAATCTCGCTGTCAAGTGCTTCATCATAGTAGTACATTCAATGTGAGAATGTCATAACTGGAATTCTCTCCCTGAAAGAAACATGAGGGTGAAGATGATTGAACAACTGGAACGCAAAGATGCAAGGAGACAGAGAGAGAGGGAGATTGAGAGTGAGCAAAAGTGGTAGAGAGAGAAAACGAGAGGGAGTCTGAAAGGCAAAGATCATCATCAGTAAAAGATATTACTGCAAGCACTTCATGATTATTGTAACTTTATTTAAGGGAATAAATCTGAAGAAAAAAAGTTTAAGGATGAATGTTTTTTTAATGAAATGATTTCATTGTTTTGTAAAGCAGCATACAGTACTGGTAGGTTGATTTAACACATTCTGAAATGGGACAGCAGGCACACTTAATTAAAGTACAGATTTAAGATTTTGATGCCATATATCCCCCTATTTCCCCTTTCCTTCTTTAAAAAGAAATCTTCAGGACACCAACAAAGTGTTGAAGATGTAATAATGTACAGAGATCGGGATGTCAGTTATTCTCTGCTAAACCTTTCAAAATTCTGCAAGGTTCGTCAGCAGGGCACTTGAAGGAAGTAGCCACACCGACCATTGGTCGAATGACAAGTGCCCTCGCTCTCATCAGAGTGACACATTTTTTGAGAGCGACCCCATGTTTTATTGGCTGACATTATTGGTGATTTCTCCATCTTTTTGCATGAGGAAAAGATCAGGTTTCTGAGGTTGAAGGGTATGACTAATACAGCATTTACATAGGAGTAAAAACCAGGTCCTTTCTTGCACCCTTTTCACCAGAGTGACCCAGCTCCTTGAGTTGTCCTGAAATTCCCATCAGAAAACAAAGCTGCATAGTGCATTCTGTGTAGGCCTGCATTATGAAAATTATTCAGAAGTAGACACGTAAGGAAGGTATAAAAGGTATTAAACAACAAAATCATAGGAACTCCATCAGTTCATGTTGAGTCCTTTTAAAGGTCTTTGCATAGCCTTTTTCATGAAGATATTGAGAATATGGAGCATTAGCATTCAGTCTGATCTCAAGTTATATATTTCATCAAGTCCAGCTCAATTGATGTCTGTTTGGTTTTTCAGTAATTGCTTATATAAAATAGACAATCCACATATAAATACATCCAGGCCTTCTCATGGTAGATCTATCTGTAGGCTACAATGTACATGAGGGTACATGGTGTGACATTTTCTAAATATGTACATCTGTGTCAACACAACTACATTTTGTAGGGGTGTATACTTTGGAAATTGTTATTGTTCTCGTCTTAATTCTTTTTTGATCGTTTCACCCACCCATTTGTATGGGTTTTGACATTCATCTTCCTCGTCATCAATCTCTGGGTTGCGGTTGGCTAGTTCTGGTGGCCCATCCATTGTCTGAGAGGTTGACACTCTGCATCCTCTCCCATTCATAGGGGCTCCAGTGACTCGCTCAAAGCACCCTCCAATAATGCTCCACAATCCTACCAATTTTCAAGCTGACTGGCTCAGCAGCGTAAATGCAGTTTTATGGCCGGAGCCGGGAGTTTGAATGCCAAGTTTTTGTTTCCCTGGAGTGAACATAAATATCGACATGCTAAGAATACTTCCTGTTGTAAATTCATTTTGTGTCGATTAGCAAAGCATGATGGGATATAAACAGAGAGGGAGGGAGGGAGGGTGGTAAACAGGGAGGGAGGGAGGGTGGTAAACGGGGACCATGGGCGGGTTCATTGGCATTGTACCAGCAGGGAAAGAGAAAATCAGAATTAGTCAAAAGTTGAAATTTCATAGAGATTGTGGTCGCATACATACATGTACACTCTCATTGACATGCAAATATGTAGTGTCTCTAGGCTTATACATACATGTACAATTACTGATGTACATTAACAACACTTTAGTTGATGTTTTGTGTTGAAGGAAACGCTATTACCATTCAATTTTCTTTTCTTTTTAGTGTTTAGGTTTGCCCACATGTACATGTGCGTAGATTTATATAGTCGGTCTCATATGGTTGATATTTGAGATTCAGCATTACACTATTCTTTTGGCTCAGAATAATCTCTATTTCATACAAGGCTTTCGTGCATGCACTACCCGGTTCCCAGACATAATGGGTTTCCTCAAATAATGTTCATGTACATGTACATTGGTGTGATGATTCTCATAAGTTCTCGCTAATCAGCAACAAAATATACTTGTACTGACAGATTTATAGTCATCGTGACTTTAAAATGGCAACTTGAAAAATGATCTCCTCTTCAATATTCATTCATGATACTACGCTCCTGTCTCATTCATTCATGTTTAGAATTTACATCTACCAGAGTAAACCCTCCACTCAATTTATGAATGAATTTCCCATCGGGGCTAGAAGCCATCAGGCTGTGATGGAACTAGCTGCAGCATGCCGCCTTTTTCTCTCAACTACATGTATTTTGAGTGCGCATCCAGCTTTTTAATAGCATGGAATTTATGTATGAATTACTCATCGTTTTGGATTGACTTACAAGTAGTGCGTTTGGATGCTATTAGAGGAGAGAACTTGTGCCGCTTTGTTGAGTTCGGTTGTAGATCCGCACAACCTCACTTGTTCGTTGGTGTTGGGAGTCAATCCTGGTTTTGTCCTGGTGTGTTTTACACCGAGATCTTTAGAAGGGAAGGATACAATATCCTAGCTGAAGCCATCTTAATCCGAAGACAGTATCTAGAGAAGAAACAGGAAGGGGATTCCACAATTTCATTTGAGAAGAGTTACCTTGTCGACAGCCAGCACAATGTCGTACACGTACATGAGATATTATGAAGGTGTGTCTGTCTTTTTTCCAGGTCATTTTCATTGACACTTCTTAATTCATCCATCATCTTTCATTGTGTTCTTCAATGTTCTTGAATGTTCTTGAATGTCCACACATGTTTGTATGCGTAGAATGTACAATATGTGTGGTGCATGTTTGGTCGATGAATCAATCATTTCTTGGATGACGGATCAATAGAATTTTGTGTGACAAGAATGCGACAGAATTATGATAACTTTGTCTCGGTTTTGTGGAGGACCTGCATGCAGACATGCCTCAATATGTGGAATGTTAAGTGACAGCATTTGTGAATAAATTTTTGTTCTCATTGAGGTCAAAATATGAATTGGTCTTTACCTGTAGTTGGATATGCAAACAGCATTTTCCAGATATTTGTCATATAATTATAACAGAAAGTAGAATAGAGAATTTTTCTTAATTTGCCTTTTTATTGTAATGTATTAACAACAAGAGAATATTGTTAGAAATTTTGAATACAAATCAAGGTCAGGAAGAAAGTCCATTCATCAAATATAATACTTTAAGCTTACTCTATTTTTCTCTTTTTTACACCACTCACCAACCAAGATAAATAACGTCTTCTGCTGAGAGTCAGAAGGTATAAACTCATGCACAGGTATTTTCCTTCTAGGAAGTTCTAGCTCTGGCTCTTGATCGGCAGACCGTTTGTAGGCTACTCTGCCATGACGGGCGCTTTATAGAGTATGCCAGAAACAATAGGTCCTACATTTATCTGTTACCTTAACCATGTAATGACAATCTCTCTTCTTTCTCTTTGACTAGCAACTGAGTTGCTATAATGATAAACATTGTCCAGAGACTACTGGAAACAGTACCTGATAATTCCATTCCCCTAACGACCCTCTTTTGCTCTTTCTTTCTCCTTGACAGTACTAGCAACCAAGATGTTGTACTGCTATTGTGATGAACACTGTCCAGAGATAACACGGAACAATACCTGCTACCCAAGCCCTGGAGGATGGTGCTTTGCTCAGATACAAGCAGGAGAGGATGGGGTAGAACACGAAACACCAATCAGGTAAGATGAAAAATCCTCCAAGCCTCATTCACGCTCAAACCACCTGTATAAAACACATTCACATTTAAATGAATGGTAGATTGAAGTGAGAAAAAGGTAGCTGCATGCAAAAGTGGCCCTACAAGTAATTATACAAGTAAAGTACAGCAATACAGAGCGCACTGTGTTCATGTCATTTTAGTTTGCAGAGGTGGGTTTAATACTTTACATGTGAACAAGGACTTTATTTCCAAGTTTGAAATTGAGTGGGGCATGAAGATCCATCTTCTATGTGCAAGACTGACCTCAAGAATCTGATGATTGACATTAGTAGGACAATTAAGAATTGAGCACAAAAAGCCATAGGGATTAATTTTTCTTTGGTGTTCCTGTGAATCTTAGAAATGTTTTTGAAACTTTATGATTCTGTCTTTGAGTAAGTAGATTAATTTCAGTGTGACATTTTAATGCTAGAATACTCGTCATGTTGAAAACATCAGCCCGTTTGAATTTATTGGCTCTTGCCTGGAATTTGAATAAAAATCCACTTTAATGTGTTAGACCTACAAGTACAGGAATTTTAAGAGGTAGTTGCTCATGTGTAAATTCCATGATTCAGATTTAGACTCACTCAAGGCAAGTGTATCATGAAACGGCCCTCCTCAAGTACAGTTAGAAGGAGAAGTCACACCATCATGAAGCTAGAGAATCAATGTCCAATCTATCAATTCCCAGAATGTCATCATTATCTGTGAAGAAGGTAGCGACCGAATCGAGGTTATCTGTCTCTGTCATCTCACTTCCGTAAACCGGCGTAAATCACCCCGGCTTCATCAGCCCCTGTGCATTCTTTCCTGTCCTGCATGGGTGGATGGATGGCTGGTAACGGCAGTTCCCTGGTACTGGTACCTACCTAAAAAGCTGCACCCTTGTTTCGTTACTCAAAAGCTGTTCAACAACAATTTATTCAGGAGTTAGTAAAGAAAAAAGAAAGAAAAAAGAAAGAATACAAACTTTTGAGAAGTCCAATGTTTTACTATTTGAGTACTGACTTTAAAACAAACTTGGATCTTGCGTCCTCATAGTGTAAATGCGAATACATATTATGCATGAGTGCCCTTCCTGGTGTGGGCGTGTCTGTCTTAAGTATATAGCTGTGTGCTGTAACAAGCTGATGGCCCTACTAAAGCTTGTGTCAGACCTAAATATTAGAAAAATAAAGGATAGTTTAGGATGTTAATTATATTGAAAACAAAAACTAGCAAGCTCCTCATTTATACAAGCTGAACCATTTAGTGAGATTTTCAGAAACTTTAACTGTTCTGCATCTCTTTTTCTATAATTCTTTGAGCAATCCTGAATGCTTTTATAAAACCTTTTGCATTTTCCCCTCATCTTAACCAGCCGAAATGAAAGCAAAAACAATCGGATAGCAGAACTATTCTCAAGCAAGCAGCTGTATCCATCCAACTGCCCTCAGAATTCAGTTGATTTCTCCGGAAAGTTTGATTTATGGGAAAGCTGGGGCTGTGAGTGTGTTGTTACTGTCATAAACTTGACTTCATAAATCATAATTCTGATCAGCATGGTCTCTAGTTGTTGCTTTCAATGCCACATCTCGCATCGATTTATAGGCCCTCGTTTCATTTGCTGGTGTAGAGATGCGTATAATTTATGCTGTGAATTGATACATTGTTTGTGTTCTGTGTTATGAACAGACTAAACAATTTAGTTCTTAAAGCTGTGATGAGATTTGCAGCATTCGTAAGGTTCACATGTAATGATGTAAGTTTTCTTAAAGGTGCTTTCTAGTATTCATGGAAGGCCTCTAATCTTAGATCTGTTCTGATATCTTTGCAAGTTTAAAACATTGGACAATTTCATGAAAAATATGATTACTAAAACTTTACTAATCAGTTCCCTATTTTGTAACTTAAGCTAATCAAATACACTTTGTGGTATACAGCCCACAAGGAATTGGAAAGGGAAGAAATGGGAAAGAAATGAAGGAAAAGTAATCAGCCTTATCATTATCACTGACCGTTTCTTAGAGCATAATTGTGCAGATTTTTTCACCCTTGTTCTGGACAGTCCTGAGAGTACTTTGTAATGAAGTTTGACATGAGAAGATGATGAACTGCATCACTTTATCATCCTGAAGACTGTCAATTTCCTCCTGTCAAGTTGACTTTCCATCACCCTGAAAATGGTCTCTTGAAGTGATGACAAGAAGGAGTGAGAGAGGGAGAGAGAGAGGGAGAGAGGGGGAGAGAGAGAGAGATAGAGATAGAGAATGAGATAGAGATAGATTTAAAGAAGAGGAGGATGAGGAGGGGGGGGGGAAGAATTACATGAAGAGATGAGAAATGAGTATAATAGTAATAATAATAATATGTCTTGTTTACCCAGGGTAGCCTCATCAGTATTTATACTGTTCTCCCTGAGAGCCCTGCAATCATATTCTAACCCCGGTCATCGGATTCAGGCTTACCCGCACACAATGTATGCACATTCTCCACTCCCTGGGGAGCATTCCAGCCAGTGCATCATTTTTACAAGCGCACACCTGCTAATCTAAGCACATTAGCTTTCGCATCCTACCGAGTAGGGGTCCAGACTACAGAGGGAAGGAATGGTTATGCAAATGAATCGAGGTTCTAGTCGGGCATATATTTGTAAAAATAATTTGTATTATTTTTGATATTAACTAGTCAGAAGTTAATACAGAACGATTGGGGATAAACATTAAAAAGTGAAAGGGAGTAGGTAGAGAAAAGGAAAAGTTAATCTTTTATTGCAGGAATTGATTACGCAAGGGATGTTATTAGGGAGAGGAAAATTTGGATATAGATATGATGTAACATGACTAGACAATACCATGAAGGAATTTCATGTTACATTTGAAATTTGAAAGAAAAGGAGAAAAAAAAGTGAAAGGCTAAGAAAGATTGGGAGATCGAACAAAATTGGCAAACCTGGGAATGAGCGCAGTGTTTGGCTTTCCAGATTTCATTTCAGATGGATTGAGAAACTTGAGACTCGATAGAAGCCTGAAGAACATGCAGTATGCATACATCCACCTCCATATATCAATACATACATGTAGCCCCACTCTATCTCAAAGTTGCTCATCTAACAGCATATTTTGTGCATTTTGAAATTATAGCTGCCATTAGAAGATTTTAATATTGAAACAGATGCATTAAAGGCAGCATAACTATCCAATGTTAAATGGAATAATGTGTTTGATTTACTACTGTTTTGTCTCTTTTCGATTATGAATTCTGGAATCATGTTTGTCGTGCCAAGGTACAATGATAATGATAAGATTCCATACATTGAAACCTTGAAGTTTCAAGTTTCAAGTTTGTCCACGTATTCAAAAACTTAAAATGTATTTGTCAATGTACATGTATAGAGAGCTAGAATGATGATATGAACAAATCATATTGAAAACATCAAAGTTAGTTGAAGCACTAATTTTGCGCTGTAACTTTTGCATCGCGTGCAGAGTTACATGCTTCCCAAACCACAATGCTAGCTTAGTTTTTTATGAGCTTCATCTGTAATACAATCTACAATCCAATCCACTTCTATGGGTTGAAAGAACCAGCAAGAGAGGAAGAAATTGTATAAAATGTCTCCACTCTAGCCCTCTCAACTCCTTCGTTTCCATCCTTCTGTTTGCCATCTTGCCCTTTGTAGCGATGGATTTCTGTTAGTACTCAATCCTAGCTGCCTTGCATGGTACAGGGTAAAGCCTCAATCCTAAAACTCTGGGATTTTCTTGGGAGAAATAATCGCCTGCTCAGGTGAGCTCCCACGAAAGCTAATACAGCGGTGGAACGGGGCTGGTAATTCGAGACTGTGTACATATTTCATATCAGAGTTGCCATTAAAGGCGCAATCCAGCTTTGAAGGGCATCATGACATGTCCTTTTTTCCGGTGGCTGACCTGAAATTCAGAAACACAGTCGGTGTGTAGCTAATGGGCTGGCATCTGTGATTTTAACCTGCTGATTACTGAATTCCCTGGACTTAATTACATTTCAGGAATACATGTACCATACCTTATACACACATGCTCTTGGAGTTGGAAACAGAATTTGTAAGATGGATCGATCCTTCCTTTAAAATCCTGCGGAAGTTGTTTTGTTACTAGTTAATATAAAGTTAAAGGGTTTTGTAGAGTTATAATTCAGTAATTGAATATTTCATACTGTATATATGTTTCTTTGAAGTTCGGCTTCAAGAATCATAGGTCACTTTGCTTTTCCATTTTCCTTGTTTTCCATCGCTGATACTCTTATGACTTGTACCTCTTTAAATTTTGAAACTGATCATAATAAGCTGTCATATTGTGATTTTACTTGTGACTGAGTCTCATTTTCCAAGTTTTGAGTGCCAATTTCCTTGCTCTGTGAAAGTTGTCAAAGACGTATTTACAAGAGCATTGCATTTGAAATTGTTCACATGCAAGTGTGTTTCATAAAGGCTCTGACTTAGAATGAAGGATCTATCAAATGTAAAGGCAGTAGACGTGTTATAGCACCATCAATATGCCTTTTATGGTATTCATAATGATACTTCAAGGCATAATCTGTCTTGCTTGATTAACAGTAGCATGTGTCTTTACGAGCATACAGTAAAGGACATCACTGTAAGTTAAAGTTCAGAAACTTTTAAGATTTCTAAATATTAGCAACTCACATTATGACATTTTTGGAATTGCTTTTCAGTTTTGTTTGTTTATTCATGTTATCTTTTTATGCCATGGAACTCTCTGGAAAGCTAAAGCGCTCGTAAAGTCTAGGAGAGTTTCTGGTTTTACATTAACCTGTAATATATTGAGATATGAAGAGAATATCCATTGAAGAGTTGAAATTGGTGTATGCTAAGGAGGAGAAAGAAGAGAAGAATGACGATTGAAATTGAAGGAAAGGAAAGAGGATGGGGTATGGGGGCTATGGAAGTGTGGAGGGGATTGATAGGTTGGAAGGTCTCGTCTAAAATGAAATAATGTTCCTTTAAAAAGTCCGCTGCCTAGTATCGGCGGCGTCTATGAAGCTTGAAATCTCAATTTCACCTCACTCCCCTCAGGGAATGCTCTGTTGCATGCTTCAAGTCATGATGAATTAAGGACTAAAATATGGATGCATTCTCTTTTTCACTATTACTTTCTCCATCTCTCTCATACACACGCACTTACACTCTCTACCCCCCCCCCCCCAACCCTCTCTCACATAATTACGAAGAGAAAAAAGTTCTTTCAGTTATTCCAGTCAGTGTTGCTGAGGATTATTGGTCTTGATTTGTAGTATGAAAGTGTGCCTATTTGCCTTTACCAAACACTACTCTCTCTCTCTGTCTCTCTCTCTGTCTCTCTCTCTCTCGCTCTCTCTGTCTCTCTCTCTGTCTCTCTCTCTGTCTCCCTCCCCCTCTCTCTCTCCCCCTCTCTCTCTCCCCTCTCTCTCTCCCCTCTCTCTCTCTCTCTCTCCCCCACTCTCTCTTCTCTTTTGTTCTCTTTTCCATTTCTCTCTTTCTCTTTTCAATTTCTATATTTTTCTTTTCTCTATTATTTTTTTTCGTCCTTTTCTCTCTTTTTCCTTTTCTCCATTTTCCTTTCTATTATTTCTTTTCCCTTCCCTTTTCTCTCTTCTGTGTTATGTCCCTTTTTTTCTCCTTCCCCCCTCCCTCTTAACTTGTTTCTCAGTATTTCTCTTTCCTTCTTCGTATCTCCATCTCTCTCTTTCCGTTATCTCTCCCTGCTAGTCAACTGTAATGTGATAGCCAATATTTTGAGTGGAATTTCTCACGGCAGTCACAACATGATATTGAAGCGCCAGAGGACCAAAATGTGCCAGCTACCATGCCATGTTCATGATTCTTGTCACTAACATGCACATCCATGGTAGAGAGCTGGAATACATCCACAAAAAAAGCTTCAATAGCGACATTTCCCATAGGATGACAAATATATGGAAGTAGGTCTTCAAACAAAATACGATCAATGTTCATTTGAACAAACAAAATACGATCAATGTTCATTTGAACATGCTTAAGTGAACATACATGTATCTGGTATCTATTAGGCATTGATGTTGAACAATTAACATTTTTCAAACATTTTTTTTATTTTTTTTAGCTCCATTACCATTGTACATGTAGGTAGAGAACAAACTTGTCACAAAAAGATATTTAAGTCTCATGTTTTGTGGATGAAAAAAAGAAAGAAGTTAACTTCATTAAAGATGAATTATGAGTTCCAAATGTACATGTACAGGCCTAAATGTGAAGAAAAAAAGTAATAGGAAGAAAAGGATCTGGTATTTATGAGGATGTGTATTTTTCTGTATGGTGCAAGAGCAAGAAGTGAAGAAAATCACCAGATGGCAGGTGTACATTGTAGGGTAAAAAGGATGTACAATGTATAGCACATAGACAGTGAGGGAGAGAGAGAGAGAGAGAGAGAGAGACAGAGACAGAGAGAGAGAGAGAGAGAGAGAAAAAAAAAGAGAAAGAGAGAGAGATGGAGAGAGAAAGAGAGAGAGAGAGAAAGAGAAAAAAGATGGTAGCTTGAGAATAAGAGCATTATTAGCAAGTTGAGGAATTTGCACGCATGCATGTACCAGCTTGGGCCCAGTCAATGCACTTCTTTGCTTTCTCACCATGAAAATCGAGCTGCGCTGCTTTGGAATTAGTCATCGACCAAATTCACGCTTGAAAAGTCGGAAAAATTGCCAAAGTTCGATCTGACAGACGGTGGGGGAGCTTTTCGGGGTTGACCAAAAGGAAAATGAAAGGCTCATCCTTGAACACCTTTCTATCTCGTTCACCTTGTTCCATTCTATCAGCCTACCGGTACTAGCTTCTCCCATCATGCTTGGATATACATGCTTTCTCTATCTTCTCTTGTTTCATCACTTTGAACTTCAATTCTCTTTTCCCTGATTCCCCGTTTCTCATGTGTCATGTTTTCAGATTTCAAGTATTAATGTCATAGACAAAGTCGTAATTTTTGTATTGCATTTAATGTTGCTTAGATTACATGATGTTCTTGATAAACTATGGAAGCAATGAGGAAATGGCGTCTATCTTCTCTTGTTTCATCACTTCAAACTTTAATTCTCTTTTCCCCGATTCCCTGTTTCTCATGTGTCATGTTGTCAGATTTTAAGTATTAAATGTCATTAACAAAGTCGTAATACTTTCATTGCTTTTAATGTTGCCTAGTCTACATGATGTTTTTGAGACACCATGGAAGCAATGAGGAAATGGCGTCAAAGTAATCTGTAATATCTGAATTAGGAATCTGTCTGATAGAAGGTGTCTCCATTACTAGGAAATCTACTTCATCGAAAATGTCTGTACTAGGGAATCTATCAGATAGATTTCATCTATAGGCATATGAGGAAACCAAAATGTTTAATAGGTACCCCAATGTATAGGCCTAATTACTTGTATAGTATGATAATTGCTTCTTTGAGTTTGAACTTGATGCAAATCTTAATTTACTTCAGATTTATTGACCAAGGGTGCAATATGGGGGAAAATGTTATGGGACAATTATGGAAAAGTGAAAGAAATAGCCAATTTCATTGGAACAAAAAATGATTTTGAATCTCTCAACAGGATTTTAAAGCTTTTTTTCCTTCCTAAAATTCCTGGCATCAATATAGTCATGAAGAAGAAAAAAAGATACAGTGTGTGCGCAGAAACTTTGCCGTTTGCACTCATGCATCTAGCATATTTTTAGGGGATTTAATAAATAGTAATTGACCCAAACCACAAAATGTGGAATGGTTGTCGCGAAAAGGGTTAACTCAGAGTTACTCCTCTTCCAGCTCTCTACAGCTGATTTTAACCTATGCAGTAATTGAAATATATTGCACAATTGCCAAGACATAAAACAGACCTGGGTATTCCTTGAAGGAGTTTCCACAGAGCAATACATACAGTAGCCTGAACCCTGCGGTGCTGGCCTACCTATCATAACCAGGGCATCACTGTAATGACCAATCTACTCCATTTTTCATACTCAATTAGTATTCCTATAAATAGCAAGATACACTATCAACAGGGAGTCGTTTGTTTATCAACAAGCTGTCCATTGCTGGTCATTGATATATGGACAGCTTGGGACAGTGGACCATGGGGATGTCCTCAACGGTAAAGGTCAAGACTAATTACTTCAAGGCCGTTGACCTCCTGGGGAGGAGTGCTGAGACTGGGACGACCTACAGACCAAGGTCAAGGCGTCACTGAGGTGAAAGTCTGAGATGATAACCAGAGTTGAGGGGTCACTCACTGCAGCCTTGGCTCAAGACAGCAGTGTACACATAGAATCTGAGAGCGAGCAAGCGAGCTCTGTGATTAAAGATGCACACTGCTTCCTTGCTTTCATAATAATAATAATAATTACAACAATGGCAACAGCAACAACAACAACAATTTTTATAACAATTGGATGTATAAACTATATACAGTACTGTAGCACCTCTTCGAGAGGATGCAAAGTGCTGAATGTAGCGGTGATATTTTCTAGCTCTGGGTGGAAGCTCCCTGGCACTTTGTACTTCATCATTTATGCAAGATAGCAAGGTGTTTATGACTGAACTATAGTACAGATTATCTGCACATCTTTAGCCTCTTCATGTCACATGTGCATGAAGGTCTAACACTACCAGCAAATTGTTTTTGCAGTAATTACCGATTACATACGACTATTGGCTAAGGGGTACTCGAGGTCATAGCTGCATGCAGATGTCATTGTAAGCATACACATTTAAAGGTAAAGACCAGTTTTGTAAACGCCCCCTCTCAAAAAATGAAATGGAAGCTCTTATTCCCAATCATGTCAAAGAATATGTTTTGACTAATACGTGATGATACAAATTCTGCCGAGTAACCGCCTACTAATTGATACATTTGGCAAATCATTATATCTATTTGGACCTGATAGATATCGTGCACGTGTCGTGCACGTGTCGCGTTGTCCCATACCCACCTTTCTGTGTACAGTGCTTGTAACTTTACCAAGACTGGGCCAAATTTCTTATCATTTTGATGATTCCAGAAACTTGCAGTAGATGATCAACCTTTTTTATTGATTCCACAACGTTTCTTTCACAATGCAATCGCATGACCATAACTGGTCTTTATCTTTAAGGTTGTGCACTGTATGTATAGGTCTAAAAGTATGTGTCTTATGTCACTGTCATCAATTTTCAATGTAGGAATTATTTTTACAGTTAAATGTATGGAGCCGAATGCATGCCTTAGACACTTCTAGATTTAAAATACAGACAATGAAGATCTACCAAGAAAATAAATGCCAGTATTTAAATAAAACATTAAACCTACTAGCCCCAGTCATGGTGTACAGTCTCTGCAGCTGTAGTCCCATCTATTAATTTGTCTGTTTTTAGGTTTTGAGACAGCATCTTTTTCCTTTTCTGTGGGATCTCGAATTGTTGAAAAAGCCCACCTCATAAATGCTGCTGCTTTGGTTATTTCTGTGAAATGTTTTGCATTTTTTTAAATTTATGAATGGGAGCTGGTTCCTTGCAGATTTGCCTTCCTAATCATTTCCATTCATTATTTTATTTTATTCTAATTAAACTGAATAGAGGCTGTATTTGAAGCCTAGCCTTTCGTGAAGACATTGTTACATGAAAAGAATTGATGAACCATCTCACAGTGAACTTGGCCCTACGTAGACGCCACTACATAGTGATTGCAAGTGTGTCTGCCAATACCCAAATAAACAGTCAATGACCCAGTAGCTTCTGATTACATGATGTGGTCCCACTCATATAGATTTATGTGTGGGTGAGATTGCATGTCTCATAATCATTCAGTCTGCCTCCATGCACGCATAGATCATGGATGCTAGCTGCCACTGTCGCCATACGTTGGGATACAAACTGCTGTCCAAATTCAAATAGCATGTTTACAGAGTAGTGAAAATCAAATTGTGAGTTTGGGGATGTAATCAAAGACATGGATTGACTGTATAAGGTAAATTAAGCAAGAGAGAATGGAAATCATGGAAAAGAGAATGCAGATCTCGTATCCAAGGCTTACTTTCCGTGCAAAGACAAATTCATGAAAATGTTACAGATTGTAAAATTGGGGGGGGGGGGGGGGGAGGGGGGAATTACCATTTAATTTGTCCAATAAACTCTTGGTTGGCATAGAGATGCCAAATTAGAAAAATTATGTAGAGCTTGAACATGTAAATATACTTTGATTTAAAAAATGGTGAACTTGTCTAATGATGGACCAAAAGCTTGCCAGATTTTCTGGTCTATAATGCTAATATCAACAGTCTGGAGTCCAAGCTGGCAGGTCTCGAGTCTCTGTCCATTCCTTTTCTTCCAGGGGCCATGATCATGCCCTTTTCCCAGGGGCCTTGGTAATGCCCTTATCTGGCTTTTCCCAGGGGCCATGTTGTGCCCTTCTCCCAGGGGCTAGGTCGCGACCTTACAAGCAGATTGACTCAAGGTCATTCAGCTGGCAGACTGCAGTCTATTTATAGAGCAAGGGTTTGTTTGTGTTTCTCACTCCGCTCAGTGACCTTTGACATCTGAGGTAGGGATGAATTCAGTTCATGATGCCCTCTGTGTTGCTCTGTAACAAAATGTGAGAATAGTAGAATTAAATTCTTTGATGGAAGTGCATTGATGTAAGGGATTGCCTACTGATCAAAATAATGGTACTGTGGAAGACCTCATCTTTTTTTCCAGGCTACTATCTTGCATAGATACAGTTGTCCAGGCATATTGCATGTTGTTTTAAAGCAGGTTGCTGATTTGTAGAAGCTTCTTAATTATTGGTAGGGATATAGCGAGATAGGTAGTTAACACTTCTTTTCAGACTGAGCTGAACTCATATATATGTATTATCTTCATTCCACTGGAGATGATGTTGGTTTCTCGATAAGCTTTAAGTACAAATTATGATATAATTGGTGAGCTCCAATAGGAAATTTTCACCCTACCCCCCCCCCCAATAGTAGAACATAAAACATTATCTTATGAATTGTATCGTGTACATACATGTATGCAGAGAAAAGGAGAACAAATGAAGAAACAAACAAGCAAGCATATGGTCTTTAAACTGTGGCCTACAGTAAGCTGTTGGAAAGAGAGAGTTCAGTATTCCATGGGTTAAGATGAGTGGAATACTGCAGCTAATATGTTAAAGCTCATGTTAATACAAACACTGACTGTTGCTTTCCCCCAAGTTCACTGTCCGACCAGTACAATGAATAGAGAGTAACTTGATTGATGATAAAAGGATGATTGACGAGGAGGATAATGAATTTCACATCCTTTAGTAGCACTGGAGTGTGGTTAGGAAGCCATCTTGAATGAATTATCTGGTCTGTAAATTATGGAAATTCATTTATATTTACTGTCTATGTGTACCAGTATGTGTAATCAGGTTTGAAGATGTACCTGTAGAAGTTGATAACTATCACTGATTTATATATATAGCCTTATTTTTTTTAATGTTTACATCTATCTGCAAATTTCTAAAATGTTATTTATATATCACACAAACTTTATATCGTTTTGTAAAGTTTGGGTGATATAAATATTTTCAATCCTATGCCTAATAACTTGTTAATAACCCACCCTTTTTCTTGTTTCTGAAAATCTGAAAAGGAATAGTTCCAGTATGAAAACTCGAAAGCAAAAACTGAACAGAAAAGGACACAAATATGATGAAATTACCTTTGTGAGATGATTATTATTCATTCAGAACTTGTCTGCGGGAATTTTGATCTTAATGCAAGCTGAGGTTTATTTAGTGGTCACTATGCATTATTTATACATCAACCAATATATTGAATTTGTAACTTGAGAAGATATGATATGAGCCCCTCACAGACTTCATCTCGGCTTATCTGTAAGTAACATGACATAACGAGAGAGGATATGAATGTATGTGGGCTTGCCAAGGCATAGCTGTAGGTTCAATGGCCGATCGTAATACAAAGAATAACATCACAGTGTCGAGCAATGACTACAAAGTGAACATGAATGAAATCATCTGAGATTTACATTAGTGCAAGAGTCTGTTCTCATCTCCAGATGTTAGAGCTTGGAGTTGAATCAAAAGAAGAAGAGTTGGTATCAAATTTACTTGTGATTTGTTTTTTGATCCACCGAGCTGATGTCAAAAGTATCAGTCGAAAAGATCTACCAGGGAAGGTGACAGTTTTAAACAGTGTTACTGTCGAAAACAAATGCATGAATATTTCATGACTGAGATAAAAAAGAAAGATTGTCTTGGCTTGGCTGGAGACTAGACATGCATGCCTATAGGAGGACGGAACGTTGCTTCGGGTTCAATGTCTCGCAGTGCCTATAACAATACATAGGGTGCATGTATAATGACAGACTTGATGAATGCTGAATTCATAACAAACATATCCATCTGCCTGACAAGTTTTTTCCCCTTGCTTTTCCTTGCCTGGAAGACGAGATGAGGATGGTGAAGAATTGATGCACTGCAAATAACGATGTGTAATTGAAGAAGGAGAATAATCTTAAGGACAGGAAATTTGTCATGTCTCTCTATATGTCTTCAATGTACCGTTAAATATTATAAGCAGAAGAATGCTCCACTTAAAGAGAAGAGTTCTCATTAATGTAATCAATTAACTCCTTTGTATTCAATGTCTTTGTGACTCCCTGGAGTCAACATTTTTATGCATCCAAATGTTTGAAGTTGTATTCCCTTCATTTTGAGCTTTACAGTCACTAATATATCAATTTTTTTTCTTTTCGTTGAAAAGAATCAGAGAATTCCGTACCTTACTTTCAACAAATTGTCCAGACGTGCCAGACATTAAACTGAAATAGATGTAACAAGCAGATGCTAGGATAATTGATGAGAACATGCTTCTTGATTTTAATCAAGGATGCCATTTTGTAGGCATTTATCTTGTCTAATTTCAGGCCCTGTCAATTCTCTGTTTCCAACCTTTGAATGATCTCGATTGTATAGAATGTATGGGGCACCAACAGGTCTGGGACTTGTTTCAAGCTAATTTAGTAAGACCAGCTGGTATCACATTTTTAATGAGAGTCTATGTCGCTCGATATAAGGAGAAAGTTAGAGAGAAGAATCACAGCATTCGTGATTTGTTTCCTTTTTTTTCTGGGAAGCTGCAAAGACAACACTTGACGCGGCTCTTTTCTTCCAGGAGCGGTCATGAACCCTATGTATCACGCCGACAGCGAACTCATTTATCACTTGTTGCAGAAAATATGGAAAGAAATTCAGAAGGGATCGGGATCCACTGACCTGTCGTGTAGAAAAAACAAGATACCTCGATTCATAAATATCGTCAGGTTTCATATATCGTATCTCGCAGGGAGGAGACAGTGAGAAGATACGTGTAGATATCCATGGCATTCATTTTTTATTGTTCATGTTGTATTCCTTCTGTGTCCAATACTTGTTTCGATCAAGGATATGGAAAAATAGATTCATGCTTTGTTCACATCTACAATGTAGCAATGCATTCAATTTTCTGTGAGAGATATCAAGATCGCCTTGTCGCCAACACACATTATGAAAAGGATGCAGTCATGTTTGATAGCTGTGTTCATATTCACTTCATTGTATTATTTTGTACTTTTACCAATATTTTGTCCTAGCGCTTTGGGAGCTAGAAAGACAATATACAACTGAAAGGATCACAAATGGTCAATGTTGGCTGTTTTTGTGCCAATAAAATAAATAACAAGTTGCACAAATTAGTAGATGTAATTCACTCTTTTTGTGAATCTATTTCACTCTTGAATTACACAGAATTGCATGCTTATTGGAGTGCCTGGGTTTACAGCAGGGACATATCAGCTGTGCTCACATTGAAGTATAGTTACACACTTACACATATATATCTCAACAAGTGAATCTATGCCATGTACATGTACATGTACATGTACATGTAATTGTTTTCTGCAAGCTATAAAACCATACAACACATGTAGCAATAACCAATTTCTCTCCTTTGCTTTTATGTTATTTCCCTTCTCCCTGTCATTCTCTTCATATTTTTGTTTTCTCTCTCTCACTCCCTCTCTCTTTTTTTCCCTTCTCTCTTTTTTCTCTCTTTCCCTCTCCCCCTCTCTATCTCTCTCCTTCTCTCCTTCCATCCCTTCCTCCATCCCTCCCTCTCTCTCACACTCTTTTTCTATCTGTCCATCTCGTTCTTAAAAAACAGTACTTCACTAGATTTCTTCAAAAAACAACTGAAAACTTACCTGTACAACTCCTCTTAAGTTGTTGATACACGGCGCCTTGTATCCTTTGGAAAAGGCGTTATATAAATCCAATTCTTAATATTATTATTATTATTGTTATCTCCTCTTTCATTCCCCTTCTCCAGATCGTATGGTTGTTTAGCACCAGAGGAAGATGGAGGTCTGATGCAGTGCAAGGGTCAGCTTAGCAATCACAGAATATCCCGTACAGTCTACTGCTGTAATGATGAGCCTAATTGTAATCTTAAGCTCAACCCTACCCTACCCCCTACTACTACCTCAACAACAACAGGTAAACAACATCAATTATTGAAAAAGTCCTCTTTTTGTTACTCGGATTTGATATTTGAAGAAAAAAAAGAGTGCTGGAAAGTTAGATTCTCTGTCTTGCCATCAATCTTTAGAACTTTTAGGGTGTTTTTTTATAGAGCTACATTGTAAAACTTTCACCTCTCCCTTGTATATATATATTTTATCTTGTTTGTAGGAAACCATTCTTTTCATTTAAATTTCTAGGATAATTGAAATGAACATACATGTAGTACTGGTGAGCCAGAGGTTAGCCATTTTCTCACAAAAGTACTGTGTAATTTTACCCATATGTTAATTACAACAGCATCAATGAATAATTATTATTTCATGTTGCAAAAGTTTAGAAAGGTGTACTTCTCATGAAGACATCCCCCCTCCCTTCTGGTCATCACTTCGCCACATCCCCACAATACCCAATTACACCTGTTATGTATGCCTTCATGTTATTATGTCACATTGAAGTAATAACTGATCAATACCTGTATTGTATTTGTTTTAAACAGAACTGCCAGGTGTAGAAGACACCTACAACACGACCGTCCACCAAATAGCTCTTCTCATCTCCGTCACATTCTGTGCCGCAGCATTCATCATTGCTCTTACATTCTTCTACTTGAGGTTAGTCCTGGGACCGGTTTCACAAAGCCTTTTATACAGTCACGAATGACAAAAATCAGTGACAAGTCTGCTGATAACCAATCAGAAGCAAGGATTTCAGTAGCTTATAACAAAAACTGTCATTTGTCACTGATAACAAGTTTTGTGAAACACCCCCCTGTTCTCTCATCCTCTTCGGAGAACCAGAAGGGTATTTAAAGGGAGAAGGTCAGTTTCCCTATGCAGAAGGTCAAAATTCGCTGACACCAAACTTGGTAGAAATTACATTAATGAGTGTACAAGTCTCACACAGTACCCCCTCGTCTCTTGGAGAGTCTTTGGGTGATGCACATGTCAGATAAGGACTTTACTATATGGGGGACGGGTGGAAGATGCAGAGCATTACATAAGGCCTGTTGGTCATAAAACTGAATTCTAGTGATTGACAACATGAGTTATTCAGTAAATACCTGAATGATGTTGAATTCCTAATGAGAGACCACTGCTATGCGTCTTTAACATTATTATGTTCTTTTGCTGTTCAGGCGTGGTTTAGAAATGGATAAAGGAAGAAAGAATTATAAAAGTGGAGTTGAAGTATTGTGATAAATAAATGGATTGTACAATCAAACCTGCTTTAGTGACCACCTGTCTACAAAGGCCACTTTTTGTGTTTCCTTTGGGCGGTCGCTATAGACTGGTTTGACTGTATTTCAATTGTGTGCCCTGCAGAAGGATGCTACGCAAATACAAAAAGTTTTGGTCAAATTTGTAAACTAAAGTTATGATCGTTGAATACTGCTTAAATGATATCACGGCTGACACTATCAACAATATGGACAACGTAGGAATCAAAATTTGTTGCGTAAATGTCATCAAAGAAGAGTCATAACTTTGGAATGCATCCTCTTGAAATGTGCTGGACATCTGTTGTCTAGGCATCTTAAAAATAGTGCTATTTTAATATTCATTGCGTTGCTTATATGTTATCAAAGGGCAGTGAAACTTTGGAATGCTTTCCTCTCATAAGGTACATCCTTTGTCTAGGCATCTTAGCGCATCCTATTCTTCTATTTTAGTAGTTGGAAGTAACTTATTAATACAGATCTTGATCTCAGAAACGTCACATTAGATCATAACACTAAACAAAGAACCACAAAGTATATTGTATGCCATGCCTCTCTAATAATCTCCGTATGGCATATTTCTCTCTATCTAGGTATAAGAAGAGAGAGGTGAGAAGACGCTATGACTTTGAGGTAGCGCAGCAAGACGACTCATTCATTGGACCAGGAGAGACCTTATCAGAACTACTAGAGAAGTCCAGCGCATCTGGAAGCGGTTCTGGACTTCCTCTCCTCGTAAGTTCTAATCAGTAGATCTAACATCAAAAGGGCAACATCCGACGTGTGTAGACTTGAAGACGCTTCTGAGCAAAATGACCAAACATTCTTGTCTCTCTTTTTGTTCGTTCAGGAATTCATCCGACAAGATTGAATGATGATAACGCTAAACTTTGTGTGGTCTTTTGCTATTTATATCTAATGAAAAGATAAGGCATGTCGGTTTCGGGTCGGTCGGTGAACTTGTAACTAATTTTGTTGACATATATTTGACTATAAGAATCACCTATCAAAATTGATGTGACCCAATAAATATTAAACCGAATACTCCAAATCTGAGACTATCCTTTTAAGATTTGCAAGTTACAAAGGAAGCTGTTATATTGTGATATTCTAAACAAAAAAATTAATCGGAAATAATGTCTCTAGTGATATTCATTTTTCTCGCAATGTATGGTCAACAAGGGATCTAAAAGATCACGACGATTCGTGCGCCGCTGCAACACTTCGTCAGGTGATAAAATATATCACCGCTTAGAGGCAATTTGCAATTTGCGGTATACAAATATCTTATTATTATTATTATTATTATTTAGCAAGAAATTAATCCACATATTTGTCCCCTTTTCTGTTGTAGGTCCAACGCACCATTGCCAAGCAAGTTCAGCTGATTCGTAAGATTGGGAAAGGGCGCTATGGTGAGGTCTGGAAGGCCAAATGGAGAGGGGAGAACGTCGCCGTCAAAATCTATTTCACTGCTGAAGAGGCCAGCTGGTTTAGGGAAACAGAGATCTATCAAACAGTTCTCATGAGGCATACAAGCATATTAAGTAAGTTATACCCCTTTATCTAGAAATTCAAATTTTCTTGAGGTATATAAATGTATTGAGTAAGTTACCCCCCCCCCCCCCCCCCCACCACCCTGCTATTAGAACTAAACGATAACGGTACAGCTTTTAGGAGCATCCTAAGTATCCTTTGATAGAGCTTGTATAAGGCATTCAAACATACCAAGTAAGTTGCCCCCCTCTTTTTTCAAGCTTAATTTGATGTTGATGCCACAGTACAGTTGGAAGATAGTTAGTAATAGTGTATGATTTAAGATTCTATATTCAAGATTTAACTATAACCATAAAAAACATACAACAAATAATACAAAATACAGTATGGAATATGGAAATGACCAATTTAATGTCAGTTTTATCTGACCAAACAATGTTCATGTGGCATACAAACTTATTACCGGTAGGTGAAATTACACCCTTCTAGTGTTTGATTATCTGGAAATCAATACAAAGCTTGACCTCTATGATCCCCCATTCACACTTTAGAAGTAAGAGTGAACCATAAGAATGTCCCTACTGGCCACTTCCTTAGTCTCAACACATAGCAAAGTTTCCATGTACTTATCTTTAAAACCTTACCATGACAGACATAGCTTTTATTAAAGGCATTCCCACCGAGAGTCGTCTTATTTGTGCGTGTGAATAGCTTCATGGGCCATTAACCTGGCACTTGCAAAGCTGATATCAGTTTCACTCATAGGTACTGGTACTATCATCTTGAAATGATTAAAGGAAACCTCGCTCCAAAGAATATGTGCTGGTATGCTGAAAACTGAGATGTATTCCTGCGCTTTGATGTACAATATTCCTTACGGAAGGAAGTGTACAAGAGATATTATACAAATGAAGATGTTCTTGGCATGATGTAATGCCTTTTAGCCTAACATGGGCCCAGCCATTTTCTTGATAATGTAATGTACCAGGTGAACTTATACATTAATTTATGCACCAAGTTTTAGTTGAAAAGAATTTTAATTCAATAATTATTCTTGCTTTATATATCTCTCACATACTTAGTGAGGAATCTTGTACAGTAATGGACAAGAATATGATATATCTCTC
The DNA here is from genome assembly GCA_035222895.1 of Strongylocentrotus droebachiensis. Lineage (NCBI taxonomy): Eukaryota > Metazoa > Echinodermata > Echinoidea > Camarodonta > Strongylocentrotidae > Strongylocentrotus > Strongylocentrotus droebachiensis. The sequence continues at coordinate 84,471 of JAVYIG010004202.1, read as the reverse complement.
AGAATAAGATAAATTCTTTTTTGGGTGAGGTTTCCTTTAAAGGGATCCGGTAACTTTGTCTCAGATTCTGAAACAAAATCCTAGATTTAGCTCATGTTAAATGATAATTTTAAACCTTTAGGTCAGTCAGGAATCCTGTGAATTTTACAAGCCAATCGCCTGTCTGATTATCAAGATATTTATGATCGGAATTATAATTTTAAAAACTGTCTGCCAAACGGTTTTCATAACACGACAGTCTATTGGGGAAAACGAGTATGGTAAAACCGGTCACTCAAAGATTTTTACTTTTTTGTGGCACTTCTGTGCATCTCAGATTTAACATTGTTAAACGATGCCTTTGATATTTTATTATTGATTATTATTTATTTGATGTTACCTGTACCGGGGGGAGGGAAAGCAAACCTAATCACTGTAACCTTGGAGTGTCTCCTCCCTAGCTTACAGTGCCTTGTATCCTTAAAAAAAGGCACTATATCAGTCCTATTATTATTACTATTATTACTGTTGCTGTTAACTGACAAGAACAAGGGGACATTACCTACAGTTAAGACAACAGAACTGCAGAATCTCTGTCTACCGACACAGCTACTTTCCAAGTGTGGTCTGTCTTTGGAATGTTCTCCCATCTACAGCGGTGTCGGCCCCATCTATCGAGGTCTTCGAGAGCCGCCTCTCTTCAGTCACTCTTTGCTAAGTGACAGATGCTGTTTTTTACTTGCACATTAGCTTCAAGTTTTTCTTATTTGTCCGTCACTGCACTTCCCTTGCACGTGTTCCTGCGACCGCGCACCTTTTTTTTTTCTGCACAAAGTACGACAATACTCTTTTAGAGGGATGTACTACATTGGAAGAAGAAGAAGAACTATATTTTGATTATTTTTTTTCCCCCAGGTTTTATTGCAGCAGACATACGAGGCAGCGGGGCCTACACCCAGCTCTTCCTGATCACAGAGTACCATGAATGGGGCTCCCTCTACGACTTCCTCAACGTCAACATCCTTGATTCACAGAGCATGCTCCGTCTGGCATACTCTGCGGCCAACGGACTCGCTCACCTCCACACAGAGATCTGCGGCATGCAGGGTAAGCCTGCCATCGCCCATAGAGATGTCAAGTCCTCTAACATCATGGTGAGGAAGAACGGAACGTGTATGATCGCTGACATGTCACTAGCTGCTCGCTTCCTCAGGTAAGTGTGATGAGATTGTGTGGTGAGGTTATGAAAAGCAAATTAGTCCTTGGGGAACTTACATAATAATAATAATAATAATAATATGTCTTGTTTACCCAGGGTTTCCTCATCAGTATTCATACTGTTCTCCCTGAGGGCCCTGCAATCATATTATTACCCCGGTCATCTGATTAAAGGGATCCGGCAACTTTGTCTTAGATCCTTTGAAATAATCCTTGATTTAGCTCATGCTGCAATGATAATTATAAACCTTTAGGTCAGTCAGGAACTCCATGACTTTTACAAGCCGATCGCCTGTCTGATTATCAAGATATTAATGATTGGAATTACAAATTTTGAAAACCGTTTGCCGAACAGTTTTCATAACACTACAGTCTATTGGGGAAAACGAGTATGGTATAACCGGTCACTCAAAGATTTTTACTTTTTTGAGACACTTCTTGATCATTTTGAAGCGCGATTTTTTTAGGGCTTCAATATTACACCATATCACAGACACTGGTAACATGTAGGACCGTGTATCTCAGATTTAACATTGTTAAACGATCCCTTTAAGGCTTACCCGCACACAATGTATTACGTGGGTATTTCATCAAAATTTGTGATATCTTGAACAAAGCTCTTGGGGAGGGTGTTATAAACAAACAGAAAATTGTAAACAGAATATTTTGAAATCTTGAACTGATCTGTATTCATCATCTTTCTACCTCTTAAATCAGTTATATATCAACAATGAAAAAGCATGTATCAGAACAATAGTCTTTAATCATACATGTAGGTAATTAATTAATTATATGTGTTATGTCTTATTATTATTATGTATTTGGTTTCACCTGTGCATGGGAGGCAAAAATCAAACTGAATCACTGTAACCCTTGGGTCTCTCTTCCCCGTATAACTGGTTGGTGTTGTACAGGTGGACCATTGCACCAGGGTCACCCTACTCTTATACGAATAGTGCAGTGGGTTCTTACCATAGGTGCTGACCCTCCTCTACACATGGCCTCCATTTTATAATGATCAGTATTATGTATTTTTAGATAAGAATGTTGATGAGTCTTTTGAAATGTAAGTACATGAAATACATGTGTACAAACTTCAATCTGAAGTCCAATTTAATTTTAAAACACATTACTCTGAATATCTCATGGTTCTTTGTCTTTGATGAAATCGTTTCTAACAGTGAGGAGAACGAAATAGACCTTGACCAGAACACAAGGCTAGGAACCACACTGGAGAAGAACAAAATCTATGTTCTCTGCCCAGAATTGGGAGTTCATTGAGAAAAACCAATAAAATAAACATATGGTTGATTATAAGAACACTTAAGGTTATGTGAATGAATATTTTCATGGTATTCATACTTTTTGTAATTCCTTTAAAAAGAAATTACACTCAAATGTTATTAAAAATAATTCCAATTTACAATCATCTCTAGACCAGGGTAGTAAAATATATCTGTGGATAAATTCATAACTTGACTTCATGAGTAATTCCACTATTAAGTATATGGTAGCAATTGTGTATATATTCTGATATCTCATGGTTCTCCTTTTTATGCCTCCGTTACGAAGTAGCCGGAGGCATTATGTTTTCGGGTTGTCCGTCCGTCCGTCCGTACGTCCGTACGTCCGTACGTCCGTACGTCCGTCCGTACGTCCGTACGTCCCGTTCTTGTGATCGCGTTATCTGAAGAACCGATTAATGGATTCTTGCCAAACTTCGGTCATGTGTGTATCTTGCAGAGCCAATGAACTGATTAGATTTTGGGGTCACGAGGTCAAAGGTCAAAGGTCACAGGGCTCATTATGTATGCAAAAACAGCTCGTGATCGCGTTACCTGAAGAACCGATTGATGGATTCCTGCCAAACTTTGGTCATGTATGCATCTTACAGAGCCAATGAACTGATTAGATTTTGGGGTCACAAGGTCAAAGGTCAAAGGTCACAGGGCTCATTATGTATGCCAGAACAGCTCGTGATCGCGTTATCTGAAGAACCGATTGATGGATTCTTGCCAAACTTTGGTCATGTATGTATCTTGCAGAGCCGATGAACTGATTAGATTTTGGGGTCACGAGGTCAAAGGTCACAGGGCTCATTATGTATGCAAAAACAGCTTGTGATCGCGTTATCTGAAGAACCGATTGATGGATTCCTGCCAAACTTTGGTCATGTATGTATCTTGCAGAGCCAATGAACTGATTTAATTTTGGGGTCACAAGGTCAAAGGTCACAGGACTCATTATGTATGCAAAAACAGCTCGTGATCGCATTATCTGAAAAACTGATTGATGGATTCCTGCCAAACTTTGGTCATGTATGTATCTTACAGAGCCGATGAACTGATTAGATTTTGGGGTCACAAGGTCAAAGGTCAAAGGTCATAGGGCTCATTATGTATGCAAAAACAGCTCGTGATCGCATTATCATTAGAACAGATTGATGGATTCCTGCCAAACTTAGATCATGTATGTATCTTGCAGAGCAAATGAACTGAGTAGATTATGGGGTCATAAGGTCGAAGGTCACAGGGCTCATTATGTATGCAAAAACAGCTCGTGATCGCATTATCATTAGAACAGATTGATGGATTCCTGCCAAACTTAGATCATGTATGTATCTTGCAGAGCAAATGAACTGAGTAGATTTAAAGGGTCATGAGGTCAAAGATCAAAGGGTCATATATGTATATGAGAAATTGCTTGTAATCACAATATTCTGAGAACCTGATAATGGATTACAATTGACGTTGAATTTGAAAAATTTCTTCTGTTTTGGTTTGTAAAATTGCTCCATGACGGAGGCATCATTTTCGACTGCGCGCAGTCGAAGTTCCATCTAGTTATTGTTTCTAACAGTGAGGGGAACGAGATAGACCTAGGCCAGAACACGCGGCTAGGAACCACCCGGTACCTACCACCAGAGGTGTTGGACAATGTGCTGATGAGTAACACATTTGATGCATTCAAGATGGCTGATATGTATTCCTTCGGCATGGTGCTGTGGGAGATTGCTAGGAGATGTGTCACAAGAGGTACAGTACATTATCAATTTATTATAATATTCTCTCTTGCCATTCATTTAACACTGAGTTTTATCTGCTGACTTTTTAGAGGCCATTTACCACTTGACATCTGAACAGAACAAGTCAAAAGCAAGTCAAGTTCATATGAAGTGTGGCAAAACATGGAATTCTGTTAAAGGGATCTGGTAACTATGTCTCAGATTTTGAAACAAAATCCTAGATTTAGCTCATGCTGCAATGATAATTATAAACCTTTTAGGCCAGACAGGAACCCCATGACTTTAACAAGCCAATCGGCTGTCTGATTATCAAGATATTTATGATTGGAAATTGAAACCAAGTTTTGCGTTTTCCTAACGGTTTTCACAACACTACAGTCTATTGGGGAAAACGGGTATGGTAAAACGGGTCACTTAAATATGTTTTTTACTTTTTTGAGGCACTTCTTGATCAGCTTGAAGCAATTTTTTTTAAGGGCTTCAATATTACACCATATCACAGACACTGATAACATGTAGGGCCGTGCATCTCAGATATAACATTGTTAATCGATTCCTCTAAAAGATAAGCCCTTTTCTATGGTGACTTGTTGCTACTTTGCTAAATTTCATATTCCTCCATCTCTCCATCTTTCAGGAATCGTTGAGGAATGTCAGCTGCCGTTCTATGATGCTGTTCCTATGGATCCCAGCATAGAAGATATGAGGAGAGTGGTAGTGATAGAGAGGAGGAGACCAGACATACCAAATAGATGGAGTGGAGATGATGTAAGTCGTTCTATTTCATGAGTATGTTCTGTGGTTGGGGGAGGGGAGGAGAGAGTGACACAGGGAGTGGTACTGGTAGTTTGAGGGGAGGGGATGGAGGGGACGAGAGAGTGGTAGTGATAGAGAGGAGGAGACCAGACATACCAAATAGATGGAGTGGAGATGATGTGAGTTGATCTATTTCATCAGTATGTACTGTAAGGGAAGTTAGAACAGAAGTGGTAAATAAATACCAAAAAGATATTGTTGAGATGAAGTATTACACGGCCTTCACATATTTGTAGGGGTGTTTTCATTCTTTCCCCTGAAAATGTTTGGGTTGACCTTCAAATTGTGTCTGATCTAAGCTTAATGCAACTTTCTTCTCTTTTTCTCCGTCAGATTCTACGAACCATCTCCAAAGTGATGTCAGAATGCTGGAACCAGAACCCGGCCGCACGGGTCACCTCGCTCCGGGTCAAGAAGACGCTGGGAAAACTACAAGAAAATGAATTTAAAGTTTAGAGCTAGATAGACACAAGCAAGCCCTTGAAGGATTGCATAGACTTGCACAGACTTATTTGCAACAGGGATCCGTCAGGTTTCTACAGAGCATGAATGTGCACTTTGGATAGTAGAAGTTGTAGGTTATGGCAAACTGAGAGTTCAATGGATGTCTATTTGCATATGGTGAGAAGCACAGCAATGGAGCCAGCAATGTCTTGAAGCAGAGAAGTGAGAAAGGTGGAAAGCTTTGTGCACATCTTATCAAATGAAGCAGAGTGGTCAAAAGACTCAAGCAGGTTTGTAACGGTTGTCCAAAAGAATTGGAGGTGTTAAAACAACTGTGTGTAAAGCATGTCAAAATGTATAGCTGTTACAAGGAAATGTTAACACAAGCCAAAGCCACTACAAGAGTAGGATTGCTATCTGCAGTCCAAGACAGAGATTAGCAGAAGCGCCGGCATTTACAGTACAAGGACACAGATCTGAGCCAAGATTTGTTGTTCCTGATGTTTCGTCACCGATGTCTTAAGTTCTCATGGCTCATCGACTGTGGTCAAATGCACCTAGGAGTGATGAGAGAAACAGATTTAATTTCTCTTCGGATTGATATTTACCAAATGAACTAAGCAAACCAAATCATCGCAGATTATGCAGTACTCTTGTACTTCTTTAAATGCTCAAACCTAATAGTACTTACACCGGGGAATCTTGTTGTGGTCATTGATGAATTATTGTGTACTTTCACAGCTTAAGCTAAGTAAGTGGTCTTCTTTGTAAGACAGGTAGACATGGAATGCAGCACACATTGAAATCACCTATCCGAAATTCAAGTTAGCCCCTTCTGAGCCTTCAGACAAAGTACATGAATGTATCTTGTTTTTACTTTTGGGTTAGACAAATAGTCATATTTTATTAATCCGAATTTACAGCAGAATGGGGGGGGGGGGGGGATTCACTGCCTGTGGCACATAAGGTGTTAGTATACTAAAGAAAGAAAACAAATTGGCAGACATCTTGGAATATACATAGCCGTTTTATTATTTTGGATGTGGGTTGTTGAACTTTGGGGGTTCGCTGGTTTATGCTGTGAAAGAACACAATTTTGTAGGCATCAGTAGCGACTATTTATTCTTATCAGTACTCTTTACTACTGTATATCGTATGTGGGTGTAGGTCAGCAGTAACATAGTTTGGAATTACAGAATATGCAAGAACTATTTTCTAGGGTATCAAAATATACCTGCAGGTGAATTACAGCTGTGTCGTGTTTACTTTCTGGCTAATTTTATCCGGGAGTAAAATATCTTGTTACAAACACGATTGAACAAATCTCTGAACATTTTCAGGTCTTGATTATTCAACGTTTGCATGTTTGGAGGAATTAATGTTTTTGTCAGATTAATCGACTTATTCTTGATGAAAGCATACATGAATGCACCGAGTGATCTATATCATGAGCAAATTCACAATCATTTGAAACATGACTGATTCTTGAAATTTCAAACAATGTTGCTACCTACCTACCTGTTGAAAGCATGGCATTGTCACTTGGAAGTGTAAACATTGCATGCTCAAAGCATACAATTAGGGCTGGGCCCTAGCCGATATATGAACAATCTTGATGAGAACTAAGACCGTGCTAAGTGAATGAAAGTGTGAGGAAGAATTAGAAAACTAGATGAGTACATCGTTAACGAGGTTATAGTAATGGCTTCTAATTAGGTACTAATGAAACCAAAAACTGTAGAGTAAATTTTAAGTACTTAAACTCACTATTATATTACTGTTCTTTAATCAAGAATAGTTTAACAGCTAACAATTAGGAAAGTCATAAACTTATTTGAATGATTTGATATAAAAAGTGCCAATTTTTTATTACGTGTATAAAAATATCTATATATATGAGCTGCATGTACATATATATTGTAACTAAAAGTGTACAGCATGTAGGATCACACAACTCTCTGAAACCCCGACCTCTGTATGTTCCAAGTTATAGACCTTTATGTAGACACAGCTTTAGTCTTTTACCTCAATTCTCGTTTTACACCCAACTCTTAACCTTAAAACTTAGTAAAACATATATATGTTGTCTAATTTATATATAGATTTTGAACGATTGACTTGTTTTTGTTTTTCCCCTACTTGAAAGCACTGCCTTTATGAGAAAAAAGAGAGAAATAACCTTTTCTTGTCGTCATAGAAACAGAACACTTTGATAAAGAATTTAGCTGTGAACTCAAACTTTTGGTTTGGGTGGGGGGCTGTACGCAGGTACTATATTTAAAAATATATATGCTAAAACAATAGTTTATTGGGATATTTCTGAAAACCTAGATAATTTTACATCACATCAAAACAATCATGTTGTGATGGTCATAACGGTAGCCTTAATTTGTTTGGAAAATTCTGTTATCAATTAAAATGAAACTATTTATTTCTTATGAAAGGAGACAAACATTTAGAAAAAAAGTAACACAAAAAGAAATTGCATATTTAGGGAGACTTCAAGTCATAAAAGAGATATAAATGCATCTTTTTACATTTCATAAATTAAATTCCCATAATGTGTAATAGTTTTCTAACGTCAAACAGTAATTATAGATAACTCCCGTAAACACAGTCTACACTTCACATGGTAATATTTAATAAGAACAAACAGGTGTTGTCCAAGATTGAAATTTAAGATTATAATCTTGTACTGGTAGATTTTGTACTGTTACCATTGAAAGGCTGCACCACTCACAGCCTGACTTCATGTACTCAATTATTCTGTATTTGTTCGCATCCAGTATTTATACATTTATTGTGTGAAAAATACATTTTGTATCACAATGAAACAATTGCCAAATTAACTAGTAACTAAGATTAAAAGACAAATGATATGTACAAGTTTGATGAAGAAAAAAAAATACAAAGAGTTATGATGATGCATTGTACAGTTTTTACTACAGATTTCTAATGTGTGTTAAGAGTTTATGCTGTATGATTGGAAGTCTAATTTGGGGTTTATTTAAAACTTGTACAGAACTGGAATACTTAGCAGAGCACTCTCTCTCTGTCTCTCTTATTTTCCGGTATATTGTTAGAAGAAGTTTTAGTTGATAGTACTATATGTCTGTAGATAACTATTGTATATGTGATGTACATTCGATCTTACTTACAACTGGCGTAATGTAGATATATTCAGACTTCAGATGGACACGTAGTAATCGATTAGGGAGAGGATAAAGCAGTATTTTTATATGAAAATTGTACCCTGTAGTTGTATTGGGGTTGCGTTCTTCATAGGGGATCAAGTGGACTCGATCCAATCGTGTTTTAGGTTAGAACTCACGGTTATCTTGAAAGAGGAATGACGACATTGGTGTTCTGTCAGATCTCCTCTCGCAAGAGATAATGTGGTCCAAATCTTGTTGGATAAAAAAAATCTTTTGTCGTAAAAACACAACCTGGAATAAGTTAGTCATTTTTCAGATCCTCTTTTATTATATATTTGATTTCATCTTCAATGTACACTCCTAACTTATCTATTGTGTGAATCGTGGATAAACCATAGCTACCTACTCACTTCAATCACTAACATATTATGTAGATTCTCTCATAAAACATTATTACACTGGATCATTCAATAATTGGAGATGATGGGAAGCTGATCAGGTTGAATTAATTTCTATGTCATTATGATGAAGAGTTGATTTTTTAAAAGGATGTATTTTAGGGGCTTTTTTGTTTTTGTTATAAGAATTCCCCTATCAAAAAGTTGACTATAGCAATGTAGAAATCACCAAATTTGACTAATATTTGATGTGATTCTGCGCAAATTACTAAAGAAGGTTCAGGAAAAGGTATTAAAAAGGTCGCTTTTGTCACCTTTTCTGTATTATGCACGTGGGATACGTACTGCCTCTCGATGTAGAAAAATGAACAGATTTTTGTTGTCATGTACTTAACTAGAATATCCTCATGATTTGTATGTATAAAGCCCACTGCTCAATATACAATATTCCTGCTGTCCTATTTGTTCAAAGAAATGGCAACTGTATTAGGTATAGGATTCTAAACAAACGATCTTGGTTCTTAATAATGAAAAGAATGCTAACTACTTGAATTTTATTGCATTTAAGCTTTCTACTCAGAATAAAAGCAGAATCAGCTGCAAATTGTAGACAATCCGACGTCACCACGATTCTGAGCCGATTTTGGCTATTTGATGGCTACTCCTCTTTCAAAAAAGCTTGAAATCAATTGAAATGTTAACTTTATTAATCATGTGACTATTCAAATCACTGATCATTCAAATCACTGATCATTTAAATCATTGATCATTAAGAATTTAGAAATTTGAATGTTCATATCAAATGCTACTGCAAATTCTTTGAATATCAGATAGCAGGAGGACTGTATAGTATGCGATGGGCTTAAGTAATATATTTAGGGTGTTTCTTTTCTGTACAAAGAAATCTTTGATGATATTTATATTTTCTCTACTTATCATTATCACTTATTTCTCAATATGAGATAAGATTATGGTTGTATATTACTTTTGTTGTAAATATATATGTATTATGATTATACTTCAATATATGAAACAGCAGGCCTCAAGCCAGTATCAATATCATTTGATTAATCCCATTATAGTTTCATTAAATTATATTATTTTACTCTCTACTTGTATTTTACCTCTTCTCTGAAGAGAAAGAAAGAACGTTTACATTCAACTTAATTAAGACTCCCTTTTTTATTTCAATTTTTATTTAATGACCCATTTTTTTCAAGCATTTTTTAAAAGATTGCCGAAGACTCACAAGTCTATTATTCTTTAGTGCCCCATTTCTTGCAAATTGATAATTTGACAATATTAATAAAAAAAATCGATGTTATCAGCACCAAAGAAATTTTTTGATTTTCAAGAACACTTTATAAACTCATACTCATAGAAAAACCCAAAACATACTGACTGTTTTTAAATGTCCAGGGTTTTTGTAAGAAAATACAGGACTACAGCTAGCATATCAACCTTTGAAGTGCTATTGTAAGTACTATATGCTCTTCATATGAATTGTAATTGTTATCTATTTAATTTTGTTGGTTTTGTGTTTTTTCTTTACCTCTCTTGGTTTTAAGTGGCTTCCAGAGTCGTTAACAATTTGCTGTTAACTTGTGATATGAATGTACATATTCTGTTCAGTTTTCTACTCCCCACATGGAGAAACAATTTATGGTCTGTTTCTTATTTACTGTTGTCTCCTTTATAGCAAGAAGTACTCTTAAGCCCTAGATATATTAAAGTTGATGTAATCTAGCTTAAGTCCTGGTAGTTCTCAAACTTGATTTTAAACTTGATTTTCCACATTCAAGGGAGCAACATTTAACAGAATCATTGAGCATACAGTATCTGCTTGTATCTGCCAAATTGTCAATCTAATACCGAACTACATTCATTTCATTTGCACTTCAATTTTCATTGATATAATGTGCTACCATACATATTATCTGTTAAAGTTGATTTTAAGTATTCTTATTTTTAAGTTCTCCTCAATTAGAATCATAAGATAGTTTGCTTGACTGTAATGTTACCACTGCCCGATCTTTTAAAAAATGATATTGCACATTTACCTCACATACCATAAAAATCCTGTGTATAAGACGCACCCAAAGTTACATGCACTCACTGACCAGGGGCCTGTCTCACGTGTAAAAAGAGTTGCAATTAATCTGAATCAAATCATATGCCCTTTAATCACTGGATTGTGCATTGATCTGCGATCAAAGGGCACATATGTTTGATTTGTATCAATTGCAATTCTGTATGAGACAGGCCCCAGATGACATATACATACACATAAATAGTTCTAAACTTTCACAATTTATTAGAACAATAGGCTTAACAAAAATTATTATGGTAATGTTTTTAATATAGGTGATGTTGCGAGTGAATTAAGGTTTGTTCAGACATGACCTGGCAAAACTAGGGGTGTTTTTTAATGATGATGTTAATTGTAAAGTGTAATACGCTTCACATTTGGGTATTTTATAACACAGAGCTTGGTGAGTACGCGCAAGTTCTTTGTGGCATTCAGTTGCTTTTCAGTAAGACGTTGAATAAACCTGCGGCAGCTGTCTTGCGGTGGTTTACCGTGCCACATCTGAACAAGTCGTCATGGTTTCTTTAGATACATGTATGGCCATGTGCAGACAAAATAAAAGCAAAGCTGTACCTCACTTAAATCTGCTGCTTATTTCTGCCATTTTACATGTTATGTTGAGCAAATATAAGCCACTTGAACTAATGGAAAAGTACTTTGTAAATTTAAGTTTATTGTACTTTTTGTAATTTCCATGCATATTGTATTCACTTAGACGTAAGATGTCCACTGCATTTTTTTTGATAATGGAAATGGAATATTTGAAATTATAGTTGCCATCAGATGACTTCCAGTCTATTTTCTGCTGGATTTGAAAAATGATTAATCCCAACTCAATGAAAATAATACTCAATAAATATATTTCTGTATCAGCTTGGTTTTACAGCTTGGTTTTACAACTCGTGCTTTTGTGCCAGTTGCTACATGGCCGAGTACCTACACTAATTGCATTTTGAACGTCAACCTTTTACAAAAACACTATTGTACCTAAACCTAAAGCAAACCTAAAACTCAATTGCAACCCTAACCCTGTACCTTTTAAGACATACAATCCAGAAGAGTCATCGCCAAGGTTATTGCTAGAGCACTGCCTTACTTATCCACTCCAGGTCTATCTGATGGCAACTATTTTCAATCAGAATACATTCTCTTTAAAAGAAAAAGTCAAATAGTTAATCACTTGTGGGAAGAATAACCTGTACAATTCTTGCTCGACCTCTTCATAAAACACAATGAAAATTTTTTTATTAGCTCAGAATATCTCTCTCTTTTTATTTTGAGAGGGTGAGAAAAACTGAAGGGTGTGTAGAGACTTGACAACCTGAACCGAAGAGAACACTATGTATATAAGCATTTTTTTTTAGTATAGTGGTATTGTACTGAGTGGAAAGGGGGATTGTGAAAGAGATCTTTGGGTCATTTCTTCTTTTCTTTTTTTTAAATCCCCCAAACAGTTACTACTTTGTTGATAATGACTACATTTTTTCAATAAAATATCTGAAAAAAATATTTTGTCTGTGTTTTGTTTGTATGATTTGTCATTGTCCTCCAGGGCTGTGTCTTATAACGAGCTGTGATTGAACAGGATTAATTGCAAGTCCTCCAATCTCATATGTTTTTTTAGTAAGGAGTTGTGCTTGATATCAAGTTGCAATCAATTTGAATCGATCAGTATAAGACGAGACGCATGTCTAGTATTCAACTTTACTTAATGCACCATTTTTTAATTATTTTTTTAGTAGTACAAAATACATCAACACACGCACAACGCAACAGTACAAACAAAGTACACAATTAAAGCAGAAGACGAATTAAGATAGGTAAAACTAGTAAGTTATTATGACAGCGTCAGAATACATGATTTTTACAGGGATCAGAGAGAGAGAGAGAGATAAACGGAAGAGAGGGGAGAGAAAGAAATAAAAAGAGAGAGTCAGGCGGATACAGTAGTTAGGAGAGACCGAATTAGAGAAAGAAAGAGAGAGATCAACTTCACATAAGAAATTAAAAACACTTGCTTTAAAGAGCAGCAATGAGAAACTGATTAATCAACACTAGGCCGAGTGAGCACTAATTTTGTTTCGGCCCTCGAAAATAAAAAAATCGCACCCCCTCCCTTGATCACCAGGGGAGGGGGCCATGCCCCCCCCCCCTGGATCTGCCACTGGTATGTCTGGCAAGCAGAAGAAGAATATAGTTTGTGGTTTGATTAGAGCTTGAAAGGGACTATAGCAATCTGTAAAGAGAAGACAAAAAACCTCCCAAGCCTTTCGAAGCCGGTGGAAAAAAAATGGTGTCATACCACTGGCCCGGTAAAAGAAACACTTCTCTCAAGTTAAACAGTACATGTTTCGAGGTAATTTTCACAAGGGTAGAAATGATTTCGAAAACAGAATAGAACTGTAATAAATTTGAAAGTTAAAATTTAGCAAGGAAATCAGAAATGCAAAACACAGTGCAACCGCTTCAAATTCAAATGATTACTAGATATGACATGACCTTCGAAAATAGAACTCTTTTCAGTAATGGTTATTCCTTGGAGTGTGTTAGCTTAAAGTCAATATCCTCAACATTAAATTGTAAATATACATACTGGAGAATGACGTCACCCAGAGTGATATCAAAGTCTAACATACTCACGTGACTGCAGACTGTGTATAAACAATAATGCATAGAAAGTAGACATGATACGACATGAATGCAATATCATTTTGCGATAGAGGCTTTTAGAAATCGTACAGATTAACTTCATGCAGCTCAGCATTAAGGTAGGAATATGCATGGGTTCAGGTTTAAATATTTTCATTTTATTAACGCGACATTGTTTCTGTTCTGCCGTAAAGAACACGATGACTTCCACCGTATGACTAGACAGCTAGAAGTTGAAATCTTGAAACATCATAGACTGAACGAAATTGTGCGTGTATAATGATATATACTTTTTATTGTAACGCCATATTCTGTTAACTTGTTATATAGTTTGTAATGTGTGTTCTGAAAGAAAGATAAATAAAACTTGAACTTGAACTTGAAAGTGCCCTTAGGAAACCAGTGGTGGATCCAGGGTGTGGGGGGCCGGGGGCCTCCCTGGCAAAAAAAAAGAAGGGGGAAAAAAAAGGAAAAGGAAAAGGGGGAAAAAAGGGAAAAAAGGGAAAAAAGGGAAAAAAGGGGAAAGATTTTTGTATTGTGTGTGTGTGCGTGTGTGTGTTCGCTAAAGAAAGCAACAAACAAACAAAATTGTTCCCCCCCCCCCCCTAAGCCACTTAACGAAATATCTGATGACGTAATTTTCTAATTTCCGGGGTCCTATTTTTTTTTTTTTTAATCGCTCATCTGACGATTATTAAATGCCTTAAAACCCCTGAGCTTCCGGGGGCTCTGCCCCCTGGATTTCACCTAGGGCCCAAAGTCAGGCACCTGGATGCTCATCTGACGGTAATTTAATGCCTAAAACCCCCGAGCTCCTGGGTGCTCCGCCCCCTGGACCCCACACCAATTAGTGACCTACCAGTGCCACAAATAAGGTATTGAAATATGCTCATCTGACAGTAATTTATGCCCAAAACCCCTGAGCTTCCGGGAGCTCCGCCCCCTGGACCCCGCCGAGAAACGTTCAGAGGGGCCTGCATGTAAGAGTGGGGTGATGGGGATTTTTTTTGTCACCCCCCCCCCCAAAAAAAAAAAAAAAAAAAAAAAAAAAAAAAAAGTTTTTGCCACTGCCGGTTTCACTATTACGTACCAATATATATTACCAATAATTTCAAATTTTGCCCCCCCTAACAAAATCCTGGATCCGTGCCTGTAGGAAACCCTCATTCCTTATTTTCCTGACTTTACAAATAAACCTATTGCATTGTTCAAAATGTCTCTTAAAACTGTTTCATGCAGGGTTTCATGCCGTCTCGATTCTTAATTAGTTAAGGCAGAGCTAAACAGATGAAGAACACCCCGATCGTCATCACTCTATAGGTTAGATGCCATATGCCACCTAGAGAGCGAGAGCAAAAGAAAGAGGCATGGGGTTTCGGGGATAAGGCGGCTACATTGCATGTAAGTTGGTAGTATTGTTAAACCTTTTTCTCTCTCGCTTTCTCCCCTTTCTCTCTCTCTCTCTCTCTCTCTCTCTTTCTCTCTTTCATCTGAAACTGTTTAGCTGAGGGTATCCTAGTATATCAACATCTCAGATGTTAGGGTCTACCAATCGCTCGCCATGGAATACGGTGTCGTCCTCCCGGTCATTCTCCTGGTCATATCCTTCGTCGTGACCTTCCTCCTCGCCAAGGCCATCCGCATCATTGTCCTCATCAGTAGATTCCAGGGACCATTAGCCTTACCCCTGGTCGGGAACGCCTATGCCTTCAAGAGCGACAAAAGAGGTAATGTGCACCATTTGGGATTATGATGGGTAAACGGTGGTCCTGGTGGTGATGCTGCAGCTTCTGGTAATGGGTGATGATGGTGGTGATGATGGTGGTGATGATGGTGGTGATGATGGTGATGTGATGTGATGTGGTGTATATAAAGGAGGCGGTGTCGGTTTGATATGGTTATGGCGATGTTAATGTTGATGATGGCGGGATGGGGTAGTGATGTTGGCGTTAGTGTTAGTTGTAGTGGTGATGATGTTGATGATGAAGTTCACAATGATGTTGGCGTGATGTGGTAGTGGTGATGACGGTGACGGTGGTGGCGATAGATAAGGTTAGCTTTCATCCACAGTTCTGTGTATTTCAACATCATTAATTATAACCGCGTGCATATTTTCCACTTCTCTGTTAAATGTTCTCTTAACCCCTTCTTTTCTCCTTACCATTGCTTCTGTTCTCCTTTGACAGAGTTCTTCGTTGATATTCAATCTATTTTTAACGAGTATCGCGCCAAGACAGGTGGGATCATACGGATGTGGCTTGGTCCAGCTCCAGTGCTCGTTCTTTATGGCGCTAAGTATATGGAGGTAATGATTTTTTTTTTTTTTTTTTTTTGGGGGGGGGGGGGGGGGGGGCGGGAGGAGAAGGTGGCATGCATGGGGTATATTTATGAAGGCTCTTGGCTCTCAAACGACAGGTCCCGGGTTCGATCCTTGCTTGGTGCTTACATCCTTGAACAAGGTGCTTTGTCCACCCGTTGTCCCTCTCATATCGATCGAGGTTACTCAATTTTATAACAACTAGTTTTCGTTAAGGCGAATTTAAAGGTCAACCAAGAGAGAGAGAGGGAGAGAGAAAGAGAGTGAGAGAGAGAGAGAGAGAGAGAGGGGAGTAGAAATTGATGACAATTAGGCTCTAACATTCGACTTTGGTGACAAAACCACTTATACTGCAGGGAGTATGGCATTTCCTTTCCTCTCTAGTAAAGCCCCTGGGCCTCTCTTTCATTGTAATACATAAATAACACGATCGTGAAGACTTTTAAGAAATCAACTCGAAAGCAAATTCAGCCGGCTATTGTATATAAAATCAAATTCGAATCACGTATATCATTGTAACGTTTGCATCGCCTACGGATTTGTCGGTTCATAATATCGATGACGAATTCAAGAAGTGTTGAAATGGGCTATTGAAATTGTTCTACGTTGACTTTTCTAAAGTCTTGGCGATCGTACATGTTAGATATATATATAAATCCTTATTTCAGTCTTAATGTAATCAACTTTCAGGTGATATTAAGCAGCAGCCAGCACATCCGGAAAGGGTTCACATATCGTTTTCTGGAACCCTGGCTCGGACTTGGATTGTTGACTAGGTAAACCCTTTTGTTACCTTCAAATTCAAAGTGAGCGTTATTTTCGTATTAGAAATTCAGGACCGTATTCTACTCATTCAGTTAAACCGACGTGGTTTTAAGATCATGTTTAACAAAATAAAAGTTAGACTTCGGACTGAAGTGAGGGGTCGACGAACATTTCGATGTTATGTATTGATTTTAGCCAATTAATACGAGGCAACACGAATACCAGTTCAGTTGTTTTATATCATGCAGCCAGGAACCCCGCACGTGTAAAAAATTTGAGATAGGAATCGTGGTATATCAAATATCAATATGATATAATCACATGTATGCGATATGACATATATAAATATAATATAATATACCAGTACTTGTATGAAAAACGGGCGAAAATCGAAATGACGAGACGCTTGAGCAAACAAACATAAACAAATATGAACGTTAGACCTACTCATTTATTTATCGGCTGCAAAGTGAGAAGTTCATGAATAATTGTAAAGGTCATCTACACAAGAAACTGCAAGTTTTGAATATGGATCAATAAAAGAATCTATCTTTATATCATCTATAAATGATCATAATTATGGGAGAACATCGCCAGGAATAACAATAATGCTCATTGCTAGCAATATCACCCCAAAACAAAATCTTAAGAAAATCTGTATTTCTGACTTGATAACGTGATTTCCTTGCAGTACTGGTCAGAAATGGTTTCATCGACGCAAGATGCTCACTCCGACCTTCCACTTCTCCATCCTCCAATGTTTCATGGATGTTTTCAACGAGCAGAGCACCATCTTGGTCAATAAACTCGAAAAGTTTGCCGATAAGTCTGAGACGATCAACATCTTTCCTCTCGTCACCCACTGCGTGCTGGATATAATATGCGGTATATAAAAAATGACGGCTGACCAAGCCGCCCCTCCCCAGTCCCACATCCAACACACATTATGCCTTCATACACTCAAAATATATACTGCCGATATAAATTGTACAATATGATAGCGAAGCGGTTTCAAAAGATATTTATGAAAACAAAAATCTAACAGTGAGGTGTCCATTATTTGTCATTTGGGCATGGTAGGTGGGGTATGTGTGTGTGTGTGGGGGGGGGGAGGGTTACTACTGCCCTTATTATCACTTAATATCCTCTGGACGGCAATGCATTATGGCTCAAGGCATGGGCACACAGAGGATTTTTTTTAATGTTGGGAACCGGGATAAAATGCAATAAATTATTGAAAATTTATTGCATTTTCTGTTTTTTTTTAAATTTTATGGAAACTGCCCCCTACCCTAGCCCCCGCTGCGTACCGTCATGGTTCAGTAACAAAGCAATGACCTCGTAACTGTGAGGCCCCAGGATCAAAACCGTGTCGATGTGCTATATTAGTGCCCTTTTGTGGGGCATTAATCCTCATTACTGTCATTTATGACTTAAGGGCGTAGGTCCCCTAGTTGATAAGCCTAGTAGCTCACACATGCTTTAGCAGTCACGCAAAACACACATTGGCAAATTATTATTCAATAAGATCTGAGAATGTATACCATTATCTAGATCTATTATTTTTAAATTGTTTTTTTAAATAATTCCATAAATTGGGGTAAAACAAAAATATTCCAACTATATGAGCGACAGTGTATCATTTTTGTCATTATTATTACTACCACTATTATAGTTGTTGTTATTATTGTTATTATCATGACATTTTTTTAAAAATTCTCTTCCTGTACCTACAGATACTGCAATGGGACGTTGTACAAACGCACAAGAGGACGGTGAGAATGAATATGTGCAAGCAGTGGGAAGGTGAAAGATAGTTTGATTAAATACTTCTAGTTGTAAATGAATATTAGAGGCATGAACGTATCTTTGATAACGGTGCATAAAATATTAGATTGCTATAAGAGCTTAGTTTAACACAATTTTAGAACAAAATAATTGAATTTTTATCCAGAACTTTTTAAGATAGATAGGCCTAGTCACTTCAATGTAAAGGAGTTTCGGTTAAAGAATCGGGAGGTTTATTGAAAGAAAAAAAAAATTATCTTATGCAATAAAATGTAACTAAAGAGAGGGCATCACTTTAAAGGTAAAGACGGGTAGTGGTAAACTTGCGGCGCAAGGGTTTTGGGTGCAAAATATCCATTCAATATTGTTTAAATATTGCCTTCAGAGGTTTAGATGGCAATACTTTCACCTAAATTCGCAAAAAAAAAAAGCAGAAATATATGCCCAAATGTTCGCGATATCTATCCAGGCCGGATATATATGATAATTTACCAAATATATCAATTAGTACAGGCGGTTTCCCGGTAAAATTTGTATCATCACGTATTAGTTAAAACATATTCTTTCACATGATTGGTAATAAGAGCTTTCATTTCATTTTTTGAGAGGGGGCGTTTCCAGAACTGATGTATACCTTTAACAATTAAATGCCAGATAACTACAAACCTTTCTCTGGGTCCGGTAAAAATCAATTTTTTGTAGAATAATCATCTTTATGTTGACTACTTTGGACCTATTCTTTGCTCACGTTATAGAATGGGTGAGCTGGTGATGGCTCGAGCTAAGAATCCACTCTCTTGGCCGGACTACCTGTTTGGCAAACTAGACGCCGGAAAAGAGCACGACAAAACGTTGAAGATCCTCCACGATGTTACAGACAATGTAAGTTTTTTGTTTTAAATAATTGTAATGAATATAGGTGAGGTCTATTCTGGATAAGGAGAGTTGCCCTCTTTTCATCAATTCCTGGATTAAGCGTGTAGGCTATCCTATATGGACAATGGAGAGTGGGAATGATCGACTAATCCTCCATCCCGGAAATGAATGCCTCTTCTTTTTCTTCTTCTTCTTCTTTTCCTTTTTTTTCCTTCTTCTTTTTTTTTTTTTTTTCCTTCTTCTTCTGTTTTTCTCTTTTTCTTTATGTTCTTTTTCTTTTTCTGCTCCTTCTCCTTTTTGCCCTACTACATCTTTTTCTCTTTTTTCTTTCTTGTCCTTTTCCTTCTTCACCTCCTCCTCCTTCCTCCTCCTCCTCTTCTTCTTCTTCTTCTTCTTCTTCTTCTTCTTCTTCTTCTTCTTTCCCTTCTTCTTCTTATTCTTCTTCTCTTCTTACCTGACAATAGAACGATGAACAAATAGACGTATTAGTAAATTATTTTATGCAGATTAATAAAGGCTCGTTTAAATACATGGCGTTGTAAACCGCCGCAAAAAATAAAAAATTATGCCGTCACGTTTGCTTTTACACAATATTATGAATGATAAAAGTTCTGCGTGCAACAAATGACTTGCGTGTATTCACTGAGGTTTGTGGTTAAGATACAGAACTGTGAGGCGCCTTACGCTTTACGTCATCATAACAAAATTAACAGTTTTGCCGCGTCAAATCGGGCAGAGACTTTAACACTTTTACCTTCGATAGAAATGCAATCTGTTGCATTTGTTTATTTCCTAGATGATACAGGAAAGACTAAAAGAGCCTCCGAGAGTCACTCACGAGGATGAGGATGAGACGGTTGTTAGGAGACGCAAAAGAATTGCATTCTTGGACCTTCTCCTCGAGATGCATCGAGAAGATGCGAGCTTTACTCTGAAAGACATCCGGGAAGAAGTAGACACTTTCATGTTTGAGGTATAACAATCTTTGTGTCTGCATTGGGGCGGGGGGGGGGGGGGGTGTCAGACCAAATTTAAACCTAAAATAGTTCGCCGATAATTTACTCAATGTGATGGTCTACTTTTTAATACCTTATTTAATATATTTTGATGAACAAAAATTATATTTCCACTATAAGAGTGAAGAGCTTAAGCTTTATCTCACTCGCCAACAAAAATTATAAACTGGAAACTTGGCGTTAATTTTGTAGGTAAAGGCGTTTGCCTGAAAACTTATCTTCCCTGGCAAATATAACTTTCCATATTAAAGTTTTATATGAATACTTCCTAGACTGTAAGTAACCCAGTGGAATCCATTATGAAAGTTTATTAAGGGATACCAGACACCCCAAATAGTAATGTGTTTACCATACCTTGGATATCATACCTTGGAAGTAGGCATAAAGTTATACAAAACTTATTTGCCCCTCGGTGTCCGCTAGTGGATACTCTTGAATTTGGCGTTGTGCAGTTACGGATGAACATGGACAGTTGAATAGTTCATCGGGATTAAACTTATGGTTTGAGTAAGTGAAATTAACAACAACAATATCAACAACAACACCCTACACCCGGCTTTCTTCGGGTTAAACGGTTAGAAATATGAAGGAAGTAAATAAAAACAAAACGAAAACAAAACATCGCTTACGGAACAACTTCAGACTCGGTCCTCTTTATAATGAAAGTTCCCGCTATTCAATCTCTCTTCTTGTTTGCAGGGTCATGATACCACTGCTGCTGCGATAAGTTGGGCAATCTTGGAGATAGGACAGCATCCAGACATACAGGAAAGACTACACGCGGAACTAGATGAAGTCTTTGGTAGGTCTAGAACCCTACTGGTACCGGTCCTTGTTATGGTTGGATCTCTAATCGAACAAAAAACATTCAAGCTCGTTCAGATAATTTTGAAGCGGTAAAACGTAAAGTGTAATATGCATCACATGTTGTATCTAATAACCTCAGTGAATACGTGCATGTCGTTTGTTGCGCGCAGTTGCAATTCATTTACAAACCGCGGCAGCATTTTTTGCGGCGGTTTACCGCGCTGTATCTGAACAAGCCTTCAGGGCAAGGTCATTTGATCTTAAACCTATATCCAACGTGATTGATTCCTTAAAATAAAGTGACGCAAATCTACATGTATGTCATCTATGTCTAGACTAAAATAAGTTTGATAATGATTTTGTTCAATGAAAGGTTGTCAAACGAGAACGCTGGTCCTCCTAACCTCTACAGACAACAACATGTGGTAGTTAGCATTTGCAGTTTTCTCTTGTTGTTGCATATCAGTTAATGAAATATTCTTCTTGCCAAACAGGTGATTCTATCCGTCCTGTGACGTCAGACGATCTATCAAGACTCTCGTACCTTACTCATATCGTCAAGGAGTCACTTCGTATCATCCCGGCCGTACCTATGGTAGCTAGATCTCTTGACGAAGACATTGTCCTAGGTAAGGTCAAGCTTTCCTGGACGCCTCTGGTTAGCCCTAGCGGGCGCTTTGCACTTCGTACTATTATCAGGCACGTAGCCAGAGTTTGATGTTTGGGAGGGGGCACATACATGTAATCGATCGAGGTAAAAAAGTTCAACCGATCTTGGAATTTTTGGGGGGCACGTGCCCCCCCCCCCCCCCCCCCCCCCCCCGTGGCTACGTGCCTGACTATTATGATTAGCAGAATGCCTATAATAGAATACAAAGCTAGTGTCTGCTACTCTGCTATAGGGTTGTGAGGTTAGGTATGCACATTGGACAAATGGAATGACATTGCTCCGTCAGGGAGACACTCTGCCTCATCCACTTCCGTATAATATATCTATGCATAGCTAGAGGTCTTGATGAATGAATTGTCCTCGATGAAGTAGCTCCTTTCAATGGTAATCCTATGACCCATTGAGGATAAGGATGAGTATAGGGCTACATGGTTGTGTTCAATGGGATTGTGAAGTTAGCGTTTGGACCAAAGGAATGCCACAGCTCCGTCTATGTGACACTTCGCATTCAAATGATTCAAATGATTTTATTTTCTTATACAAATAATACAATAAATAACTATATTACAACAAAATATGCAATGAAACGTTTAATATATTAGAAATAGCACGAGAATAGAGGAACTAATTAACTAGAAGCAGAGCTTGTTGAAGTGGTAGTTCCTCAGATGCTGTTTTACAATTAATCCTGAACAAAGTCTTCCGTCACTCTATCTCGAGAAGTCTTGAGTCTTTGGTCATGTAAGTAGGGTAACATTTCCGAGGGCGTCTGTGAAGGCAAGTCCTATGTGCCTTTGCACTACATCGGAATGGGATGAGGAGAAACAGTACCTTGGATGCAGGGGTTGAGAGGTAACAAGGAGACACTTCGCTTTGCGCCTTCCAACTATGATCTCCAGAGACCTTTAGAAGACAATGTCCTAGCTAAAGTGGCCTTACAAGATCTCTGTAATCATATGACCTTTTTGGGGGCAAAGGTGCATGCACTGCCCTTAAGAGACAATAAATGCCGGGGATCCTTGTCCCTTCCTCTAACAATCCCTGGTACGTCGTTTCTTGAAACCGTAATGTACGATGTAATACCTCTGATAGAAGCGATCTCCATTCTTTTATTTTAACAAGCTAATTGAAGAGTTAGTCCTTTCATGATTCATTTTTTCACAATTTTATAGATGACAAGTTGGTCCCCAAAGAAGCAATGATCATGCTGAACATATATGCTCTTCATCAAGACCCGCAACAGTTCCCTGATCCAGATCAGTTTGACCCTGATCGGTTTCTTCCAGAGAATGCTGAAAAGAGACATCCTTATGCCTTCGTACCGTTTTCTGCAGGTCCAAGAAACTGCATCGGTAAGACATATAATAAAAGACTCAGATATACCTACAATCAAAAACATAGGACAGTGTAAATAGACAAAGTAATACAAACCCACGAAACAATTTTCAAACAGGCTAGCGGCAGGTGCGGTTCTGCACTATAAGAATCAAATGTTAATAACAACAATAATTCACGTTGGAAATCCTCCGTCACGGTTATAGAAATATTGATTAAAGCAGTTGAAATAAATATCCTTGTAACTTTCGATTTACTATTTCCGATATGAATTGATTTCGTTAGATATGATATACACATGTATAATTTGTATACATGTGTGACTGTGTGTATATATAATAGGGGGAGGATTTTAGAAGTCATTTTTTGAGAGTTTAATCCACTCCGATGAAGTGGTTGATTAACTCATCTTAAAGCGAATGTTAAAATTGTAAATCGTGGATTTCTAATCTCTTCGAATTCATCACTAAAATGACCCCCAAAAGTGCATGGATACTTCTGTATAATATTTAACGAATTTCTGTAGGTCATAAATATAATGTAAGCCTTGTCTAACTGGACACTGGTCTCTTGAAATACTTCACTATGATTTTTTGACACAGGTCAGAAGTTCGCAATGATGGAAACCAAACTCACGCTGGCAAACATTTTCCGAAGATTCTCGATTGAGTCAGTCCAGACCATAGAGGGAGCCAAACCTGCGGGGCAGCTCATCCTGAGACCCGTCGAAGGCAACATACTCGTCAAACTAAGCTGGAGAAAATAGACATGCCAGTCTAGCTGGGCCAGTGATTTCTTGTCATCCGCGAGAAAATTTAGATTTTGTCATGTTGTATTTTACAGTTATGAATTTTGATGCACGCATCTTTTGTCTCAATTTCTCTCGCTCAGGCAAATCAACAAATAAACAAGTAATCAATATTAGCTGATACTAATTTGACACTGACTTTAAAACGTTCAACTTTCACGGTTACAAGAGTGTGCATGCGCCGACATGGGCGCCATTTTAAATTGCAAGTAAACAAAATGGCGCCCAATGTGAGCGCGCAGCAATACATGGGTATCTGAAAACATTGATGACGCAATGCTTACTTGCAAATTAAAATGACGACCTTAACCGTGAAGGGGTGTATTCGTAAGAAATTTTAGAGGGCGATATAAAAGTAAATTTGGAGGTATAAAATAATCCCACATCATCGTGTAGATAATGTTTGAATGATTTTCTGAATTTCCCTACCTGCAACGGGAGGGGGGGGGGGGGGGGGGGCTGCAATCAACCATGAAGCATTTCCCAACAAAATTAGCACATAGAATAAGCAGGATGAGTGACACCTGGTAAACGTCAAATCATTTCACCATATAAAATGGAATAGTATACTACCACTTAAAGTACATTGTAGATATTCATTGATTTTTAAAAACTAACTTTATTTTCATTATTGAAAAGTTGAAACTTTGATTCGACATAGTTATCAAAATTCAATGCTTGGAAACATTCAAAGTGACGATTATTATAAATTACAAAACGCTTAAATACAGCCTCGGCTTGGCACCTGAAGAGCTCTCCGAACGCTGCTGAGATGTGTGACATCACATGATGGCCATGATTTGCACAAGCAGACGATGTCCCATGACATTTCACACATTTTCAGTGCCTGTTTTTTTTCATCTTCTCTTGAGTTCTTTCTCTTACTTACTACCGTCAGGCTAAATGTATAATCTATCAGGGGCGGATCCAGCCGGCGTCGAGGGGGGGGGGGGGGGGGGCCCAATTTGTGAGAAAATATTGAGCGCCGCGTTCCGCTCTTGCGCGGACAGGGGGAGTCTGAGGGGGGATGTGTCCCCCTGAAGAGCTGAAGAAAAATCGAATTTGTAAACTCAATTTGTGCGATTTGGTGTATACTTTTTGCCAGGGTATCATTTAAAGAAAAGACTGTAAACACAAAAAGTGGGACTATGTGTGCAGTCCGCATAGTACCCCGTTGTGACAAAAAGTCTTTAGGACACTGGTATTCATGGCACCGGTACCTCTAGGCAGGCGCGTACGCAGGGGGGGGGGGGATTGGGGGTTAAACCCCCCCTTTAGTTTTTTTTTCTGTGTGTATTTTAGAACAAAGCCCCCCCCCCCCCCTTTCGGCGTTTTTTTTTTTTTTTTTTTAAATGTCCTCTTACCACCCCCCCCCCCCCCTTCGCCGCTTATTCAGCGGCCGGCTGAGTCGTTGCGATTTTTTTTCGACCAAAAAAAAAAGTGTCCTCTTACCACCCCCCCCCCCCCCCCCCCGCGCTCATTCAGCGGCTGGCTGAGTCGTTGCAAAATTGTTGGCCCGATTTCAAAATGATAAAACCCCCCCTTGAAAAAAAATCCTGCGTACGCCACTGCCTCTAGGTGTAAGTGTTTAATATTGATATATGTATAACTAAACACAGCAATGATTCCCTCATCAAGATCAAGAGTCCATAAAGTATATCTTTTATCCTTTTTTATTTCATTTCTAAACAAGATCTTCAATTGCAACAATGTTGACAACCACAATTGACACGGTACAGATTCCTAATACCTCGGGTATCACTTGGTTTCAAAATCAGTCAGTACAAGACAAGTGCAGCAGTTGTGATGGGCAGACAGCAATAACTTGATTCGGGCTGCAGCTTTAAGCACCTCTCATCAGGCCCCGGTGAACGTTTTTCAAAGTAGGGGGGGGGGGTTAAAGTATTTATGAATAGGTAGAGCGTAGCGTAAATTGGCGTAGGGTCCAGGGGGCGGCGCCCCTGGAAGCTCGGAGGTTTGAGCTGGCCAGGGGCAAATGAGGTCATTCAAAGGGTGTGGGGGGGGGGGGGCATCAACAATAAAGGTCACTTTCCGGGAGAAAGGGGCACCTACTAAGGGAAACCTCAAAGCGAAAATTTACAGTTTTTTTAGACATTGGTATATACCCCTACAATGTGATTACAGGGATGATTTCAATGTCTGTTTCTCTCTTAACAAGGTCCATACTGTTCAAGCATCACACATTTACTTTGTAGTTGGTTTGTGATGGTAAGAATAATTTTTGCGAGCGAGCGAAGCGAGCGAGCAACAAATTTGGATTTGTGAGGTCGCAGTGAAAAAAATTACATCTTATAAAGAAGATAAAAAATCCTGATGGGGTTTTAAGCACAATCTAATCATGAAAGACTGAAAAGTTCTTTAATATGAACCATAATTATATCAACTTTAAATACGAGCGAGCGTAGCGAGCCACACTTGGGTGAAATTAAAGAAAAGTTCTTCTTAATCCCTTTAAATTAGGAGCACTTCTTATGGGGAAAGGAAAAGGGGGCACATATCCAAAGGGGAAAATGACACTTATTTGAAATGAAAAAGAGCACATGTCAAAGTAAAAAGGGGAATTACCAGAGGTAAAAATGGGGCACTCCTCGCACTTAATAAGGGGCACTCACCAGAGATGAAAATAGGCACTTATGACAACGGAAAAAGTGCAATTTCAGAAGAAAAATGGCACGAATCAGAGATGAAAAGGGGCACTTATTACAGAGTTAAAGGGGGCACCTCTAAAATTGTAATAAGGGCATGCACTCATCGGAGATGAAAAGGGGCACGTATAAGAAAGAACCAAATCTCACGCACACATTATGCAAAAGAGGTGAGTAATTACGTCCTGCAGGACACAACACAAATCCCAGGTTGGTTTCCGGAAGCTGGAGAAGAATCCTTTTCGCATCGTATACTGATTTTATTTTTTAATGATTTACGCATCTATCCAATCTTGCCATATAGTGTAACATTAACAACCCATCTGTGACACTAATACACGATGTGCATGAGACTAATTTTATTCGGTATAATTTACATATAATAAATATTATGGGCAGATTGAAAAAAAAAAATTTAGACTGACAGGTCGTGTACTGTGCACCTGTTCAACTGAATGCAGTGTTTTTACCCAGAACTTGGCGATAAAAATGGGTAATTTTGTGAATAAATCAGGCTTTTACGAGCACTTTTACGGAACTAATTTTATGAATCCGCGAACTGCCGAATTTGGAAGCCATGCCGACATGCTTCACGATGCCTCCGTGTTTTTACTTTTCGCATTTGCTATTTTTTCGTGCCTTTTTCCTTAATTACGTTTGCTAAGTCGCGCTTTTATGTAGATAAAATATGTGGTCTCGTATTTTGCAGGAAAAAAAAGTTTTTTTTTTTCCGGGGCCTTGCCCTTGGTTGGTTTCTTTCTATTTCTCTTTAAAGTGCTTTTTTAAATAAGGGGGGGGGGGGCTCGAGCCCCGCCATACCGCGGACCCTGTACACTGTGTAACAGCATGATGATTTGACAGATGGACCTGAAGTTAACCGAGTCCTTAAATACTTTTGAACGTTGTAACTTGTACGCCCTATAGTGTAGAGAGATCATCGGCATTTTGTTTCTATCATAATATATGGGCCTAAAACACGAATTAGGGCTATTTTTGTTCTGAAAACAACCCAAAGCTCGGCGCATGTCCAGCTGAACCGCGGGAGCTTGGCCTATATACGGATAGGTGAGGGCCCTGGGTCCACTCCTAACTCGTGTTCTAGCCCTTCTTTCTTCCCTTTTCCTTTCCTTTCCTTTCCTTTTCTTTTCTTTCCTTTCCTTTTCTTTTTTTTTTGGGGGGGGGGGGGGGGGGGGGTGCCGGGCCCGTCGGGCCCCCCCGTGGATCCGTGCCTGGGTTAGGGCCCTGGGTCCACTCCTAACTTGTGTTTTAGCCCTTCTTTCTTCCCTTTTCCTTTCCTTTCCTTTTCTTTTCTTTTCTTTCCTTTTCTTTCCTTTCCTTTCCTTTCCTTTCCTTTTTTTTCGGGGGGGGGGGGGGGGGGGCCGGGCCCGTCGCCCCCCCCCCGTGGATCCGCGCCTGTAATCTATTGCCTCACTCTAAACCCCGCGCATGGTTTTATTTTTATGACAAATGCAGCGATACAAAAATAAAGAAATCTGTCGCTTGTAAACAAAATAAGACACCATTGTACATTTCCAGCTGCATACACCGCGGTATGTTCGGCGTTTCAAGAGGAAACAAACGCCGGGTTTTTTCAATTTGAAAGTCTGGCTTCTTTGATTGTTAATTAACCTCTATCCTGTGTATTTACAAACAAAAGATTTTAGTTATCAGAATCGGTTTCATATCCCCTTATGAATGGTTTGAAATGCCATCACATTTATATACACTAAACTCATTATAATTTGAAAAAATAATAGCTATGCAATTATGTTCATTCTTTATGGGATGTCGTCTGCTTGGGCAGTATTGGTCCATATAGTGACGTCATTAAAACGTCGTTATTTTTCCGGCGAATATCTCGTATATCCCAGATGCTCTATATGGAAACGTTGTATCATCCGCTCAATCTGACTTGCGTGCATAGAACAAATAAGCATTTTTCCATGAAAAAGTGAAGTTTTCTAAAATGTGCGTTTCTTGCCAGCATTGGGGCACCCGGGAGTCACTCGGGTAACATTTCATAAAATATAATATAAAAAGACCATAATTTTATGCACATTTTCTGTACTTTTGTCGGAAAAAATACATTTATCCAGCATATAATGTCGTCTCTTTTTGCGTTGGAGAAGAGCAAATAGCGAGTTTCAATCACACTTTGGCCGCTCTCGCAAGCTCTCACTCGTTTCACTGTGGTCAAGAGACTTTGGGGCAAGCGGTTAATGAAAATACTAATCGTTAGCTTTCTTCTGGTATCAAACTTGTTTTGATTGATTGTATAATTTTGTCGGAATAAAGGAAACAAAAAGGCTCGACCAATAACTTATCAGCGTCTGAATTGACATTTTGACCTTGAATTCCCTGATGCATGCGCACTAATGACGTCATCTTCGCTAAATCGGTGTCTTTTATCGTAAAATGCGACACTTTTACAATGTTTATACACCTTTTTTTAAGTATTAGTAAGATATAACATATTTTTTCTGATATCACTGAAGTTTTGGGTTTTATTTAATGAGTAATTTTAAAATAAGAGCCATTTTACCGTTTTAATTTACTGGATCGTACCATTAAAGTCGCAGGGTAGAAAGATGCATTTCCAACCGCGCCAAATTTAATTTACGTTCCGACATTCTGTTAAATGGGTTCGTGTTGTTAAGAATTCACTGCTTTCTGCTCCAACAAACGTCCACATGCGGAGTCATTTATCAACTAAATTATTCAAATTTATGGATGCTTCCTAGCTTCCCAGGTGTTTGTGTTGCTGTTGAAGCATTTCATTCACCTGCTATCATTCTTTGTACTCCAATTGCCAGAACGCAAAATGCATTTTGGTTTTATAGTTTCATGCAATAAGTAAGTCAATAAAAGAGTATGTTCTGCACAATAAAAACAATGTGTGTCCCGATTGGACAATGTAATGTGTCCCCTCATTTTGTAATAGTTAATTTACCCATTCACGTAATGGAACTACCTGCCCGATGAAGCCAGTGGCCTGTGACCCCTGAGCACTCAACGCCGTGTGGGAGTCAGTTCGTGGTCAAATTCTTTTATGAGACAAATACAAGCAAACGTTTCCATATGGGAGGTGGTTTTATTTGTAATTTTATAAATCATCCGATATGTAGTTGACCTAAAACTTGTACGATGGCCATTTGTTAGCTTACCAGTTTCTAGTGATACATTAGTTGACTTATTTGTGATTTTCTTTGAATGTCAACTTTAAAAAGAAAACAAATGATTAGTTTTAAACTTCATCGTTATTATTGTTGACCTGATGAACTAATATCGTACTTCATTAACAGATGTGTCAAGCTATTGATTTATATTTAATTATACATGCAGCAATTATGTAAAAGATTTATTGTATCCTTCCATGTAATATGTTTTGTAGACTGAAAAGTATCAATAAAACATCATCGAAATATATACATAAATAATGATATTATTATTTTATAAGAAGTTGTAGAAGTGGTAGTGGTAGTTAGTTAGTAGTATCATTATCATGGAGAAAAACAATTAAAGATCAATTAATTCAATTTTTGGTCAATATTTACATGTTTCTTTAAATTAATTCAGCCAGCAATCCTCGAATCTAGGTTGATGTAGCTCTCCTTTTTTGTATTAAGACTTCGATGAGTTAAGACTTGTGCCGGTTTCGAGAAACTTTGTAAGACACCTGGGCCCGTTTCTCGAAACCGGCATACGTCTCACTTCTTGAAGAAATCAGCGCTAGTAAGCTATTGGTCGGCTACGCGTTTCACGAAACCCTCTTTGCAAGGATCAAGGCCAACGTCTTGACTAAGGATTATCCCACGGATCTGTCCGTAAATTACAGGCCAGTGGGCAGTCAGACCGCAGCGTGCGCGATACATCATGCCTTTTTTTTTAAAGCAATGACGGTCAGGATTTTAGAAAATTTCAAGCAAAGAGAGAATAAGACATACCAAGCTCCTCGGACAGACAGACATACAGACAGACCAAACTCCTTGGACAGACAGACATACACAAGGAAAAAGGAGGTAAGGGTGATAGACTGAATCGTCAATGGAAGATACCTCACTTTATTAATAGTGATCTTAGAGTTTTGATTCTTTAATTGTCCGATATTTCTGTAACTTCTCAAAATGTTATTTTGTTTTTTCTTCTGATTTGTATACATCTGGGGGGCGTTTTATGAAACAATTAGTCGGTGGTTTTCACCGACTAATATCATGTTCACCGACAATTCTTTTGTCACCGACTATTTTCTAGGCCTGTGATTGGTCAAATTTAGTCAGCGCTGACTAAATTGTTGGTGAACATGATATTAGTCGATGAAAACCACCGACTAATTGTTTTCATGAAATGCCCCCCTGTCTCTAGATACCAACTGTCTGCGAGTGGCCAATTCTCCTGTTTATAATGTCGTTTTATAGCTTCATGACCATAGACAAAACATCACTTCTGGAATATGCAATGGGTTGCAATGAAAATTAATGTTTTATTTTTACTCCATTCCATGAACACCAACTGATTATTTCTTTAGAAATTGATATTACAAAATATATCATTATTGTTTACTGTAAAATATTTGCTGATCTTTACACACTACAAAACATGATCTAATATTGTACATCGCAGCAATTACAAAGAATTATGCAAGTACGGTATATGTACATCATCCTGAATTCTGTAAATAATAGAAAGACAAATTTTGACGATCAATTAATTAAAGCAGACAATCAATGCATTCTAGAAGGCATTCAAATAATTCTAGAATTGATAAAATCTAGAAGGCATTCAAAGAATTCTAGAAGGCTATCACTGAATTCCAGAATGCAATCAATGAATTCTAGAAGGCTATCACTGAATTATAGAAGGCATTCAATGATTTCTAGAAGGCATTCAATGAATTCTAGAAGGCAATCAATGAATTCTAGAAGGCTATCACTGAATTCTAGAAGGCATTCAATGAATTCTAGAAGGCTATCACTGAATTATAGAAGACATTCAATGAATTCTAGAAGGCAATCAATGAATTATACAAGGCATTCAATGAATTCTAGAAGGCAATCAATGAATTCTAGAAGGCAATCAATGAATTCTAGAAGGCATTCAATGAATTCTAGAATGCAATCAATGAATTCTAGAAGGCAATCAATGAATTCTAAAAGGCAATCAATGAATTCTAGAAGGCATTCAATGAATTATAGAAGGCAATCAATGAATTCTAGAATGCAATCAATGAATTCTAGAAGGCAATCAATGAATTCTAGAATGCAATCAATGAATTCTAGAAGGCATTCAATGAATTCTAGAATGCAATCAATGAATTCTAGAAGGCATTCAATGAATTCTAGAAGGCTATCGATGAACACGTAGGAGAATAATTACTGATAATTTTATATCAATATACACCTCATACACAACAACCCACACATTCTAATCTGGTGACATATTTCTATTCCACAATTGCTGATTTTAGATTGGATTTGTAAGTAAGATGAACACCGTTGAATTTTCGAACAGTATCTTTCTGTGGCATTAGAAAGAAAAAACCCTAAAAGGGGGAAATTAATGTGAATGAAGCAACGTCAGCCCAATTCAGACCACAGTTCTAATCTAATTTACAAGTTACAGACTCACAAATGCATATAATATCAATATTGATAATTAGTACTGTGATCATTGGCCTTACCTATTTATGCGTACATGGTTCCACTTTAAATGACTTGAAGACAAGCAAAGGAGAATGCATCTCTTCCCTATCTTATCTGATAGGACTACACTTGTATAACATGCATAGGAAATCTTTTATTATATTCATGTAAAAACACTAAACATTTTATACAGGTGAATCAGAATGGTGGTAAAATTCAAGGGGTGAACAGAAATAAACATTTATTTCTTAATAAATTTCAACACTTTAGACACACGTAGGAGGGAGGTACACAGCCCTGCCACAATCGAATTTACAATCCCTCCATTTTAGAAGAAATCACATGAGTGGCATTTCTTTTTGTTATTTATTCATAATGAATAGAGTCTTGTATCACTGCTTCTTTGCGTTCAATATTTACAAGTAAAATCCTCCCAGAGCTACCAATCCACTGAAAAAGACTTGTTTCTACTGATTACCAGTAATGTTAAAATAGAGACAGTTGGGATATTTCAATCAAGGATTACTACATAAAGAAACATTGATAACTGTACTGGTCGTAAACGATCAATTTTGTCCTCCTACAAAAAGTAAGTCTACTTGCATAAAATATTAGTCATTGATTTGGTGTCAAGACCATCTAAATGCAACGGACCAAAACTCCTTTTAACCACATCCATTATATTGACCAATGATGTGTTTCAATTTGTTTTAATGATTAAGAATTCACTTTCCTGAATCAATCTAACTGAATTTTTGATAAAAGAGGACTCACAAGACCATCTGGGGCAGCTTAAACAGGCATGCGGATAAAGGCCCAGACCGGTATTTTAAATTATATCCAAAATACTTAATGTATTGGTGACAATTGTGTCATCACGTAACCAATCCAAAATCATGTGCAACAAACGTGTTACAAATAAATGTGTGCTCATATAATTTGCTTATCCATTATGGCCTGCCAATCAAAGCCTCCAAATAATTGGCTTTAGTCTGCGAGGGAGTTGTTTTAAACTAGGGGTAACATAATTAGCCCAAAGCTTCAACTGAATACCAAAGTTGACTAGTATTTTACCTAAGCCGATAGCTGAGTAAAATATTAATCTTTCTGATGTACTATTGAATTAAATTGAATACTGGCTCAGGACCCTATTAGTCTCGTTTGTTGATCATGATCTCATAAGAGAGAAGGAGTCTACCAGATGCTGTCTGAGGAATCATCTTCAAGATGTCTTCAGACTCCTTTCCTGGGACCTTGCTGAAGGTGTAGGTCTGCAGGAACCAGGTAAAGATAAGGAAGAGATCAGCCTTGGCCACGGCTTCACCTAGACAGCCACGACGACCCGCTCCAAAGGGCAGGAAGCTTGGAGGATGCTCACGGACAGTGCCACCATCACCCAGGAAATGCTCTGCAGAAAAAAAGAAATGATTAATTAGTTGAGTGCACTAAATAAAGAAAGCACAAGCGGTGAATACTCATCAATAAAAATATTGTCCTGTCCCATTTTTAAAAAATATCATATTGTAGTAGGCTTGGAGTATCAACAGTCAGTTGATCGTTTATCAGTAGGAAATGAAAACAGTGAGTGTCAACTGCAAACAGAACAATCATTTGAATAGGTTTGAGCCCCTGCAAGATATCAATCTACATTTGCCACCTTTTATTTAGAAACAACTTGGCCAGTTGGTCCTGTTCTTGGGGGAGAATGTGTATGGAGTAGTCATTGATCATCAATGTGGTTCTTTAGAGGATGAAATAACTACCTGAAAAAACTGTTTATTTCCTACCCAAATTCTCCCAAACCAAGCTCTCAAGAGTTTAAGATATCCTGGGAGAGACATTCTTGAGGGATCATAGTGTATATAGTATGTGTTGATCATCACGGTGGTTCCTTTGGGAATGGCACAGCCACATCCCACTTCACTTAATTCCATACATCCTTATCCCCCATGCACTCATCAAGTCTAAGATATCCCTGTATAAGGTACATTGTAGAATTCATTTTTACCTGGGAGGAACTTGTCCGGTTGGTCCCATTCTTGAGGGTCATAGTGCATGGAGTGTGTGTTGATCATCACCACTGTCCCTTTGGGGATATGATAGCCACCTGCAAAGTCAACGGGAGCCAGAAACAATCAATGTATGCAACAATTTGTAGTTTTAATACACAAGCAATCTCTAACACTGTAACACAAAACCATGACCTTTATAGACCCTTGGAAAGAATGAAAGGCAACATTGAGTGCAGTTGAACCAAGTATCAATTGACAAAAGATGATGGCTTGCATTCATATTCATATAACTTATACATCACACGTGTAATATTGAAATTTGAAGAAAAAAAATATTTCCATAACTTTGTGGATGAGTTTGGTTCTATACATCAACAAACCATCAGCAGTTTGATCTCGATACATTTATGTATCATGGTTTATTTTAGGGAAAGTATTTTCCCGATTTTTCTGCACCCTGCTGCGCCTCGCCGCGTGAAAATCCTCAAAAATGATCTTATCCTTCATTTGACAGTACGGACAGCTCAAGAAAGAATAAGAATACATAAGATAATGCCTACGAGCACTTGCAACTACTTTATACATGTAGCGTATTGTAGCTTTTCACACTTTACTGCCTCACGATCTTTCTCTTCAGGCAATGCTCGAACATGCCTGACATAGCAGTAGCTAGCATATTTCAAAAGGTGTGTCCCATACGCCCCTCCATCCACCCATTAAAACGGCTTTTAATTAATGAGGAACCTTTCTCAAACTTACCAAATTCTGTATCCCTGGTAGTAGCATGAGGGAGAGCGGTCGGAGCAATACTGCTGTAACGCAACACCTCATAGAGGCTTGCCTCCGTGTAGGGGAGCTTCCCGCGGTCGTTGATGGTAGGAAGACGATCACGGCCGATGACATCGTCGATCTCGGCGCGGATCTTTGCCTGGATTTCTGGGTAGGTCGCAAGGAGAGCCATGGCCCAGTACAGGGTCTCAACGGTTGTCTGAATACCAGCTATAAAATACAAAAATATAGAGTTTTGGCATTAGTTCTGACATGTAGGAATTTCTAATTTCTGCGATTTTGAGATTTATCGGCATCAATTAAAAAAATGATTAAAAATAAGAATTTTGTGTTCAGTTTTGTCCTCTCAGAATGTAATTCTTTTTGGAGGGGTTGATTGAGATCCATTATGAATATTTATTTGTTTAATCAGTGAAGACATATCTAAAAGGTACGTCAAATTAAGAGGTATAGTGTACTGAATTGATATAAATTGAATGGCTGTTATACAAAGGATTTTACATCCGGGATCCGGAACATGTTCAATTCAGCACATATGCCATTTAACAAAGGCGGCTAGCCTCATGAAGAGATGAATTGGGCAAAAATATAATTGTTTTCAAAATGTGACTTAGGCCATTATTTAAGTAGGTGACGATATGGTACATTATCTGCATCAAGATGAACAAAATAAAAGTTATACTATGATTAAAAAGTGGTGTAGGCACAAGTTACGTCTGAAGTGGGGAGGGGGTGGGGGGGGGGGGGGGGTGGCTGAATTCTCTAGCCAAAATATGATATCACTACATCTATGCTAATCTCAAGTTGGCAATGTGGCTAGTGTATTGTGATGTATTCACACCCAACAGGCTAATACATTAATCATACATGTACCTCCAAAGATATCAGCGATCGTCTGGAAGATGTGAGTATCGGTCAGTTTGTCCACGTTCTCTCCTTCTTTCCTTGCATCTTCTTGAGCTTTGAGAAGTAGACTGTAGAAATTATTGATGTTCTCTATGAAGAGGAACAGAAAACACATTTAACTGTAATGATCGACTCAGTCATGTTTATAAAGGTGGACTAAGTTTAAACTGGACCCTGTTTCATAAAACTTCTTGTCAGTAACAAATGCTAAATTTCTATGACAGATTTGCTCGCAGCCAATAAAATACCAAAATAATATGCAGGGGCGTCAATCCTTTTTGAAATATGGGGGGGGGGGGCACAATGGAGTAAATTAGAAAGTGGCGCTTGCGCGGACAGGGGGATGTCTGAGGGGGAAATACTTGAAGACTTGCTCTCGCATTATACAAAACATGATAAAGGTGTGTGACACGGGCAACGGGACACAGTGCAATACTTGAGCTTCATGATAAAGGAGGTCAAAAACACGTGTTCCCCACTATTTTTTTATTTTTTTATTTTATATATATATATATATATATATATATATATATTTTTTTTTTTTTTTTTTTTGGGGGGGGGGGGGGGAGATGTCCCCCTGTCCATCTCATGATTGACACCCATGGATATATGACTATTGAAATACAAATAATGCTGTCTATCAAATCTGCATCACAAGTGGATTAGATTACTTGCAAACATGCTGTTGTGACTCAACGTAGCTAATTTTACACCTGGCTTAGGCCAAATTAATCCCGGAGTGTAAGTGACTTAGGCAAACAGTTCCCTTTATTTATACCTACTATGTTAAAACAATATAGTTGAAGGAAATTAACACATTTCCATTTAAAACAAGTTCTCCCATGTTTCTCATTCGTCTTCGTTGATGCCTAAGTCACATTTCTTGACATAGGTCAAAAGGTAAAACGGCCTTAGTCACACGTTCGCCATTATACCAACAGGGTATGAGCAGCATGGAAATGTTTAATTCAGCACAAATGTCATTTAACACATGTGGATAGCCTCATGAAGAGATGAATTATTGGGCAAAAATATAATTGTTTTCAAAATGTGACTTAGGCCATTATTTTAAGAAGGTGACGATATGGTACATTATCTGCATCAAGATGAACAAATGAAAATTTATACTATGATTAAAAGTAGTGTAGGCACAACTTACGCCTGAAGTGGGAAGGAGGGGGGGGGGGGGAGTGAAGTCTCTTGCCAAAATATACAATTTTAAAAGTTTGTGAGCAAATGAAGTGAGCTATCGAAAATTGAAAAATTGTTGTCATGTTCTTTACAGTGAAAATGTCATTTATCAGATGACAGCTGCCCAAATATTGGAAATGTTTGAGTTCTCAAGGGAGCAGCAGATCCAAGCCACCCCTTCGCACCTCCCCCTGCCAACCCCAGTGGCGGATCCAGGATTTTCCACTAGGGGGGGGATTTGAATTTCGCGCCGACCGATTTTTCGCTCAGTGGGGGGGGGGCGAGGTGGGGAGGGAAGGAGGGGAGGAAGGGGGAAGCGGGGGAG
The DNA here is from genome assembly GCA_035222895.1 of Strongylocentrotus droebachiensis. NCBI lineage: Eukaryota > Metazoa > Echinodermata > Echinoidea > Camarodonta > Strongylocentrotidae > Strongylocentrotus > Strongylocentrotus droebachiensis. The sequence goes on along the minus strand of JAVYIG010004202.1, from coordinate 46,788 downwards.
GGGGGGGGGGGGGGTGGGAAGCTGATCTAATTTTTTTCCTTCTTTTTTGACCCCGGAAATGTAAAAATTGCGCCGACCAATATTTCGCTAATTTGGGGGGGGGGGGGGGGGGGGGGGGGGGGGGGGGGGGGATAAGGAGCACAGTTTTTTTTTTTTTTTTCCTCAACGGCACTCCTTTTTTTTCCTCAACACCCCCCCCCCCTTCCCCCCTTGAGCAGAACAACAAGAAAACTTTTTTTTGGGCCGGGGGGGGGGGGCATTTTCAATTTTGTTTAAATTTAAAATTAACGTTACCATGTTTTTGTTTACCTGTTATTTTGCCAGGGGGCCGGGCCCGTCGGACTACCCCCCATGGGTCCGCGCCTGGCCAACCCCTACCCACCACTGCATTATACTGTGATATATGATTCCACTAATTCTCTCACCCGGATCATAATGTTCCCTTGCTTCATCCACCTGCGAACACAGGAAGCCAAAAAGCTTTTCCATGGTTTTCTTGATCATCCGTGGACCACCGGTGGGAACATACTTGGCCCAAGAGAAGAAGTCTGCTGCTAGACCTAATCCAAACTGTTCATTGAGTTCCTCGTTTACGTCCATCCACTGTACAACATTCGGGTCTTCCAACTCATAACTGCAATCCAATAATGATATAACCAGGCGTTATTTCTTGGAAGATACTTGCACAGGATTAGGGTTCACATTGCAACTTAATTTTAAAGTAGATTACTTTAGGTTTAGGATTTGGGTAAGGGTAATCTTGAAAATGAGCTGTGCCACTCGACTTCGTCTCAGGACATATTGCAGTCTCAAGATTACCGAGGAGCTATAGTTACTACCACCCCCCCCCCCAAAAAAAAAAATAAAATAAAAAAAAAAAAAAAAAAAAAAAAAAAAAAAAAAATAATAATAAGCAGCCAATATCTGTTTTATATATACTGCAACAGGGGCGGATTCAGCCTGCGGCAAGAGGGGGGCCCAATCCGTGAGGAAATATTTAGCGGCGACTCAGCCAGCCGGTGAATAAGCGGGGGTCGGGAGGGGGGGGGCACCTTTTTGCCAGGGGGGGGGGGGGGTGGGGCCAGGCCCGCCGGACACCACATCCCCCGTGGATCCGCGCCTGTACTGTAACCCCGAGAGACTTTGAAGACAAAAATATATATGACGGTCAAAGTAGTTAATTATTCAAAAGAGTCAAATGAAATTTTATCCCCTAAGAGAATTGCGCGTCTCGCACAGCGTATCCATTGCGTCTGTAGCGTCTCATATATTGGCACTTTTATTGTTCATTCATGTTCCCAGTATTATTTCCATTACGCTACTTATTTATATTTATATTTATTTATTCGGACCACGTGCGTTCATCCATCCAATCGCGCATCTTGGTTCCGCGCATCGTTCACCCCTCATAATAGGGACTTTTAGATTTGCGTGGACTGATACGTGTGACGTCCATTCAAGGGAGTGCATTAAAAGGACGTCGATCGTAGCAATCCCCATTGTCTTCGTGTGAATCTAAAAGTCCCTATTTTCAACACTACGAGGTTTTCTTCACTCCTGCATCCATCTTCAGTTGAGTCACACGCCACGTCTCCTTGATCCCCTCTCCACACTCGAGATTCTTCCGTGCCTCATATAGCCTTATACTGCAGTCTCCAGCGGGATGGCAGTCTTCCAGTGGAACGTATTATTCAGGACCAAACCGGCGCTTGATTCTCCACTGGAAGCTGCCATGTAGTCACTTCGCTCCGGTAGATCATCCTACACGAGCTCGATTCACTCTAGCTCGCCTGAATAGTTCATCAACGAGTTCGAGTCCACCGCAGCTCTGATGAACATTTACATCAAAGTTCGGCTCATCCGACTCATCGAGCGACTCACTGTACTGCATCGGCACCAACTTTGTTTTCATCATTCCCCTTTGCCCTCCGACATCTAGCGATTTACTGCTTCGTCATCGAGCGCCAAATTTTCTTCTCTTCTCTTCTCGTCTGAGAGCTTCATCATCATCATCACGAGCGTCCGCGTCGACCTTGCATTCTTTCCCCTCTTCAGCCACGACTTTGAAGACGCGTTTCCGCCTTCAAGCCTCCGCATCTTCATTGCGTGAGCCCCTTCCTTCGTTTATCACCAGTCATCATGTTCATTGGAATTACGACTTCATTTTCTCTCTGTCGTTAGCTTTATGCATTCTCTACATTTAGTCCATTCTCATTCAGTACACGATCATTTATCTCCGTAAAATATCCTCGATTCTCATTCATGTCAATCTTATTCTGATCGAGTCATTTATATGCCTGACTTCACTTGCAAGTGTATAGTCTGCTTTATTTATACCTCAATAAAATAACGAAAAGGGAATACAGTTTATCATGTATTTTATTGTCAGTGCAACCTTGCTTCCTTGTAGCTAAAAGAAATGTAGAGTTATGTTGTGTGATCAGTGAACACGCTTTCCAATTTCCATTCACAACACACCACACACTAATTTTTCTACACGTCCTCGCATTATTTTCCGCTATAATTCTGCCTAGCATTTATTAACGTATTTCATGTCTACAGGTTTGACCAATCAGAGGCCTAGAATCTTCATATGAGAAATATAATATATTATATTGACTGCTATGAGAGGCGGAGTCATGGCACGATGCAACGTCCCCGAGAGCCAGTATAGAAACAGCTATGTCTCGAATATTAAAGCAGTCCGTATATCTTTTATATACCGAATTCACTAAAAAAAATCTACAAGAATTCTTACCTTATCCTTTTCTTGAGTAAAGATTGTTTGTTAATCCAGAAAGTTGCCTAAATGTTACGATCATTCGGGAATCGCACACACTAAGGGACCAAATCGCACACACACTGTATGGTATCCTCGCTCGCACAAAGAAACTTTTTACACGTTAACCAATGGGGATCTCAGCAAACAGGCATCTTTCTCATGAACTATTGACCGTTACCCGGATGCAACGGACATCTTCCTAATGAATTATTGACCGTTACTGGCATTGTTAGGTTTTTTACGGGCGTGGCTATAGGCATAATCACGATTCCAATTTTGACTAATCAGATGGATAGATTTTTAAAGAGAGGTATATAATATAAGGTATTGACTGCAGAGCAATCGTCGCTAGAACACCGTGTATTATTATTAGTATAGAGAACTCATGTCTCTGTGAAACGGGAATGAATAAAAAGCATCCCAATATTATCATGGCAGTCATCTAGTTTCATATTTTCATATTAGGCTAGTGTTTCTAATGATACTACATGTATTGTATTTTAATGGGCATTACAACAACAAAGCAGAACTAGATTTGTAATACTTGTTTGGAACAAGTATAGGTGGGCTGATCCAACAAAAAATTGAGACAAAATAAAGGGTACATTTGAGAAAGCTTTTTGTCTCATCTACAACATACTCGAAGTTCAGCGTAAACGAAGCTAAAACGACGTAGATATTGCTCGCGAAAGACGGGAATGTAAAATAGAGTTTTGAGAAAAAGTCATATCCCATAGAGAATACACGCAAAATGTAAAAAATTGACATGCCTCCTTTAATCGCAAAAATACGCCATGCCTTTGTCAAAATGAAAAATAATAGCAATTGCATTTGTAGAAAATTGTCTCAGCTAGAACATATCAAAATTTAGAAGAAAATCGATCAATGTTTACAGAGATTCAATCAATTTTCCATAAATATGCTGACGTCATAATATGCAAATTGGAATTTTGAGTTCGGAGGCCATTGTGATGACGTCATGAGTTAATTGAGGGTCGAATGAGACATGAAACAATATCTCCGAATCATACTGTATTAAAATATGAAAACAAATTGGGGTCACCTTCCATCCTAAAGAGCTACAATGGATTTTGTATAGGCATGTTTTTGCCCATATTTGCTATGTATTACAAGAGCTCGCGCGCACGGAAATTTTTGTTAAACGGTCGATCAATCCGTTATTAATAGTCATAAAGAGACAAACGTGGTATCAATTTGTTTGTAAATATTTGTGGAATATTATGAAAGAAAAAAAAAGGCAATTCAATGTTGTGCAAAAGTTTTACGCGCGAAAACGCGCGCGCATGCTCATACGCGCGATTTTTTATAAAATGCTTAGAATGGCCTAAAACGTATACAAAATGATTTTGAGACGATTTTGAGCATTTCAAAATTTTGCGCGCGCATTGACGCGCGGACGTACGCGCAAGCGCGCGTTATTTGACCTTTTATTGACCGGACGGATATTGACCTTGATCATGATAAATATGAATGAGAAATGGCTTTTGGTTATGAAGATATGATCATGAGTTGATTTTCAGAAAATTTCACAAAATGGCGCCTAGATGACGTCATCACTCAAGGTCAAGGTTGAAAACGTTATTTTGATTTCTCTATATGCCTATACATATGTGTGCCAAATTTCAAAGCATTCGATTGAGCCATTTTCAAGTTATCTTGTCCACAAAAATATGGGTGGAAATAAGAAAAATAAAGAATAAAGGCAATTTTAACAAAATTATAAGGTGGTCTGTATTAGATACAGCCCACCTAATAAATAAATAAAGGCAATTCTAACGAAATTATAAGGTGGTCTGTACGTTATACAGCCCACCTGACTAGATTGATCTTCGACTGTGTGCAGTCCAAAATGATGTTCCCGCCATAGAGCGATTTTACAAACCAAAAAAGTATCTAAATATTCAAATGTTCGCAGAATGATATCGTGATTACAAGCCATTGTTACATTCGTAATGAGCCCCATGACCTTAGATCTTTGACCTCGTGACCCCAAAAACTAATCAGTTCATCGGCGCTGCAAGATACATACATACATACATGATGATGATGATGACCCATGTTGGGCGGGAATCCATCAATCGGTTCTTGAGATCACGAGAACGGGACGGACGGACAACCCGAAAACACAATGGCTTCTGCTACTTCGTTGCGGAGGCATAAAAAAGAATAGAGAGTTGTCCTGCATCACAGTCGCATTAATATTATTAAATTTAAATTTAAATAACTCAATTTTCTTACCGTCTATTTAAAGTTTCTTTCCAATTCAACTCCATCTGTACTGCTGATTTGTATGCTTCATAACAAGCTGATGTTAAGATTTGCCTTTTGACTAAAAAACTACTAAATAAAAACCTACCCACGAGTATCAAAACAGTTGGAAAGAACTCACCTTCGTCCAAAGCACATCTGGGCGAGAACGTTGTACATGATCAGATTGAGGAGAAACTTGGGGTCTATTGGTTGTCCCTCCGTCATGGCCAACTTCTTCTCAACCTTGGGGTAGACGCTGGAGATGAGACCCTGAAGAGGCTTGCCTGTTGCAAAATGCCTGGGAGTAAGGAAGAAAGGAAGGAGGTGTCGTAGTCGAGTGGTTTAATTGAGTACTTGACTGGAAATGAAAAGGTCGTGTTAGGAATACTCCCAAAGGGAGTGGAGATAGTGCACACTGCATGTGTGCGAACGAATCTGATGACCGGGGTAATAATATCTGTTAAAGGTACTATGTCCCTTTTGCAGCCAACGTCAACTTCTGTAGAACTTTGCAGCAATTATGAATGTGTCACGTATTTCCTATCTGTGACATTTAACGTTAGCAGTGTCCTAGTATTCACATTATGCACAGAACCCGTTAAGTTTCTAGACTTCCCTGTCAGACACTATTGAGTGACTGACTAACATCTTTTTTTAATACGTATCAAAGGAGAAGTCTACCGTATTATTAAATTGGTTTTCATAGAAGCAGAACACTTAGAGAAACAATTCAGTGAAAGTTTGAGAATAATCGGAAAACAAATAAGAAAGCATGTTGACAAAGTAAAAAAAGGCGCTAAATAAATCCAGGTTTATTATGATTATCATTAAGAAAGTCCAATGTAAACTTAATTCAGTCTAACGAAATCAAAACAAAATAAAATCGAACTTATTTCTCTAGTCACTTTTATAGACAGACGCCCTCTGAGTAACCAGTTGACTTGCTGATACCTCCGAGTCCACCACCCCCTCCCCCTAAAATTACAAATACATGAATGAAATAAGAATCTATATGTAAAAGCGATCTAGGACTTTGATCCATCAAACTTTTAAAAATGGATTTTAACCCCTTTTGAACGACTTGATATTTGGACGACTATCATAAACAAATATTAGAAATTGGACTTTGGAATTAGAATGCTCCGTTTCACTGATAAATTGGGCCCGTAATATATTCCATAGGTACAAACTTTATAATAAGGGTAACTGTTTCTGTTTCTGAAAGAAAAAAAGGATTTGACTGCAGCCTGCACTGTTTCATAAAACCCACCACCCCATCTTTGTCCATAAACACAGTCTACAGGAACAGTAACAGTTTCTCATTGAAACATGTACTAAAGTAACCTGTCTACGCAGTAGCAAACATTACATTCCTTGAATCCCAGGATGAAAATCCAATTGAATCCCCATTGAGTCCCAATTGGCAATTTGGAGTACATGGAAAGCGAAACAATGGGTACATATTGAAACCAATTGGCAATTGGTCCCCATTGAAATCAACTGGCAATTGGTTTCAATGGGGACCAATTGCCGATTGGATTCAATGGATACCCACTGTTTCACTTTCCATGTATTCCAAATTGCCAATTGGTATTCCATTGGGATTCAATGGGTTTATCGATCCGGGTAGAAGAACCAGTGATAAACTGATACTTCATAAACGATATTGGCAACTGTCAACCAATAAGGTATATTCTAATCTCAATCGCATTAACTCCATCACAAGGATCATTTGAAGTGAATTTAAGATTAACTTTTGAACTGACATAGTCTCGTACACATGTATAAATTAACATACATATTGTTTAGTACTGGTTAGTAATCATATAATCAATATATCTATTGCTAAAACGTGAATGTAATTGTAACATGATCAGACAAATTAATAATCTATTGGTCAATAATTGCCGAAGGAAAATAGAAATCACAAAATTGATATGCATTGTCACAATTTACTTAACAAATCATGATAAATGTATTTTTCTGTGACACGTGTAAAGTAATAATGAATATGCATGAGATACATAGATCTGTTGGTTTCTATTGGTTTCAATTGGACCAATTGGCCCCATTTGACTTAGGGAGAATATCACTAATACTGATGAACCTACTCTTGGTAAACAAGACATACTATTATTATTATCATTATTATTATTATTATTATTATTAATATAAACAGGTATTCTTTCTCCACACAGGTGGTCGCTTGAGCAGGTCTGACATGTATTAGCTAAGTTTTACCTGAGAGCTGAGTGAGCCAACTTGCGATGAAGTTTCCAGGTCTCACTGTAAGGGCTAAAAGCAATATCCTTGAATCCTTCCGTAAAGATTTCCACTGAAAATTGAAATACATGAAAACACAATATCAGCAAGAATATACACGTACTTCATTATGTTTGCGTACATCGTTTTTTAATACATTCATTTTAACCCCTACTGTAAAGATCGACAGTGGCCGACATTTATGATGCCCTTTTGGTCAACCAAATTTGATTAGCATTTGTATTGTATTGTATTGTATTTATTTTCCGTCATTTAAAAAATACATCAACATATATATATATATTTACAATCATAAAGACACATTTATAAAAAAAACAAACAAAGACGGAGGGATTGCCCTACTCAGCGTTGTTAGCATAACAATGCTGGTTTACAGAGGGGTCCCTATAGACATAGAAAACATGAAAATAGATATTACAAAAGTAAGGAAAACTTACAGCAAAATAAGAACTTACAATAATGCTAAGAGGAAATACGAGTAAAACAAGAAACAGGAAAGAAATATTTACGATATATATACAAGAGAGAAAGCTAGACAAGTAAATTATTTATTTATTTAAAAAAAAAAAAGATACAGCTACAAGAAGTCTGGAATAGTAGTGTTTAAATACTTTTTGAATGTGTGAACAGTTTGAAGTAATTTAGGGGTAGGAGGAAGAGTATTATATTGAATTGAGCTTCTGTATTGGGTAATTCTGCGACAATATTCAGTTATAGGTTTAGGGAGAACAAAGTTACCGGAATTGCGGAGGGAATAAATATGAGAAGGGGGTTGAAACATTTCATTCATACTGGGAGATAACATATTATGGACTGATTTATAGACAAATACATTTCGATTTTTCTTACGCCTGGATTCGAGAGATGAGATTTTAAAAGTGAATGAATTTGTGCGTTAGAGATGTGTTTATATGGATTAACTTTCATTATTGTTCAGCCCGCGCGATTTTGGAGAGTTTGCAGTTTCTTAATATATTTTTTATCGCATGAATCGATTAAAATGTCTACATAGTCAAAAAGGGGTAAAATAATTGCTTTATAGATCAAGTTCAAATTCGTCTCATTAATAAAATAACGTATAGTCTAGCCAAATATTTTACTAGGTTTCCAACCCTCTTACATAATTTATCTATATGGACATCCCCCTTAAGTTTGCTGTCGATAATGAAACCGAGATATTTTACACTGTCAGTCTGTTATTTAATTTATTATATTTACTTAACATATGTCTAGAGCCTAAGAGTAAGGATACAGTCTTATATTGCTGGCCTAGAGAAAAAAATAAAATACAAGGATTATTTTCTTAATAAAGTTTTTTTATTTTAGGCATGCAATACTATGGTGACTGCATGCACCAACACCTCAAATGTCAATTCCTCCTCTCAAACTTCCTATCTCTCCCACATTTTGCTTTGTCTTTCTCCGAATCTGCATAACTTTGCTGCATATAACCTCTCTGCTCTTTCATCTGCTATCTGATGTTGCAAAGATAATTTCAGTATCTAAACATGTATAACTATAAAAAAAAACATGATTATGCAACAAACGCAGAGCAACATTGTTATATTTGAGTAAAGTTGAAGAAGCAAAGGAGAGAAGGTAGGAAAAGCTAGAAAGGTAGTCGATTTGGATGGCACAATTATAGATAGCCTTACATTAAGCACCCATGTCCGGGCACTCCAACATTACTACCTCGGTCATAGCATCATAATAATGTTGATATTATACATACAGCACTCCGTCCTGGTAGTCCCTTATCATTCATCAGTCAAATCATAAAATATTATGTTGATTATTATAATTATCCCAGTCATAGGATAAAGTATTACTTGATATCATTCTGTAACTGTCTGGTGCTCCGACATTATTACCCCAGTCATAGTTAAAAATAGTATGTTGATATCCAACAACTATTATCCCTGTCACGGCATAAAATGTTATGTTGACAACTTAAACAACCATTATTCTATATAGTCATAGCATAAATTATCATGTTGATATTTGAATACTAAATCCTATCCACTTACTAGAGTAGAAATCTGGACGACCAGCAAAGTCCACGCTCTGTTTGAGGACGGCTTCCTTGATCAATGCTTGACGGTTGAGGACTACCATCCATCTCTGCCCCGCCTTGAAGCCAAAGACATCACCATACTTCTTGGCCCATTCCCCAAAGACAACCTCAGGAGAATCATTCATACCTGAAAACCAAAGGAGCACAACAAACATGACAGATTTAACTAACAGTAAAATGTATCAAGATGAGATTTCAAGAGGAGAAGCTGTATAAAACCTCAAACAATGACAGTAACAGCCAAAATAAGAAAGCACAAAACTTAGTCTAGATGTAGATCTAAAGTTCAATGGCAATAAGAAAATCTAGTACCAAATTGTTTTTGAATACTTTCTTGTGAAATAGATCTCTTTTTGGATTTTGGATTATAATAATAATTCTTCACAGACATGTGCATGCAGTGCCGTAATGAGCAAAAACGGTTAATATATATATATATATTTTTTTTTTATTATTATTATTATTATTTTTATTGATTTAATTATTTATTTTATTTTATTTTATTTTATTTTTAATTTTTTTTTTTTTTTTTTTTTTTTGGGGGGGGGGGGGGGGGTGTGCTGACAAAAAAAAAATCCGCAAAAACCCACTCCTACCTGAAGGCCGCGCTGAACGTTTTTCAAAGTAGGGTCTAGGGGCAGAGCCCCGGCGGGTGTCAAGGGGCAGAGCCCCCGAAGCTCAAGGGTATGGGCATCAGTGACGGATCCAGGAATTTCTTACGGGGGGGGGGGGGGGCACAAAATGGCATGGGGTGAAATATATGTAATACGATGAAGCGACAGAGCGAGGCTTTAGCGGCGAGGGAGCGGAGCGACCAAGCGGGGATGGGTCTGGTAGGGGTTCTGACCTCCTCCCAGAATAGGAAGCAATTGCAATTTTAGAACCACATTAGACGAATTTTCAGGCACTTCCTTTAGAGTAATATGACGTAAAATTGCTTTCTCCTCCCCCCCCCCCGGCCCCCACTTAATGTTATTTAGGGAACGCATATGCTCGTTCCCTCTTTTTGAAAGCACCCCCTATCTGAGGACTGCCATAATTTCCGAACCCCCCTTTCGCGGGCATTTCGCGGGCTTTTCCTGCCTTGGAGACCCCCCTAAATCAGGAAAAATGCTCAATGTTCCCCCCTAAATTCGGAATAATTTCTCAGGAGTCCAAAGAGATGAGAGGAAAAAAAAAAACACCCCCTTTTTAAAGAAACGGGTGAAAAGTCAAATACACCCCTTTTTTTACAATTCTCGGGCCAGACTTTGTCGCACGAAAAGTACACCTTTACCGGACATTTTGGCAACACGCATGCGGTCATTCCGACCTCTGAGTGGGTGGGGGGGGGGGGGGGGGCCTACCCCCTCCCTCCAAGAGTAGGGATCTTTTGTAATTTGAGAACCACATTTGGCGCATTAATGTCCGGCTCTTCCTGGAAAAACACGAGGCCTTCTGAATGGTTGGAATTTAGAGAAAAGTGATCTGTCATGTCGTGAGACGTTGTATATGCTTCGTTGCTGCACAATGCACACAGACGGTGGTCTGGTGCTTCATCAGCAGTACTTGCAAAAATTATCTTGAGTGTATAAACTGTGTTGTTATAAGGGGCGTCGCTAGACCTTTTTAAGTAGGGGTGGGGAGTGTAGAGGCCACCGATTAACGACAAAATTAGTCACCAATTACCGAAAATATATCAATGCCAATGTCCCAATATTCACAAATTTAACCCTATAAACCCGGGGCCAGGAACTAAGTAATTTTTCAGTTCTCCAGCTACCGCGAAGCTATGACACTTTATTACATTTTTTAAAGAAAGAAGACGATTCGTTAACGTTCTCGACTCTTAATCCTGATCTGAATTCAGTTGCCCCCTTACACGCGAAGCGCGGAAGCTTTGCCGTTTCATTAAATTGAAAGAAGACGATTCGTTGTACCGTTAGCTAGCACCCCCCCCCACCAAGCCTCCCTCGCAGTACGCCAGTGTTTGCATAACTTTGTGTTTCATTATGTTTTCTTTTCTTTTTGGTTTGTTTATCTCTCTCTTTCTTTCTCTTCTTTCAAAAGAGCTCTTTTGGAGTTGAAGTTTGTGGAGCTGAATGGCTCTCGATCCACTCTGTGTATTTTTCTGCGATTTAGTTGGAATATCACTAGAAGTTGGTGCCTGGTAAATTTGGATCTACATTTGACTTACTGTAGATGCTGCCAACGATAGGCAGGCCTCTTGGACCAGGAGGAAATCGCTTTGGCCTCATGATGGTCCAGAGGGCCAGCGTAGCAGTGACCATGCCAAGGGTTGCTGTGATGGTCAGGGCATTAAACTGACCAAAGCCAGACTCTCCAGCTCCAAGCAGGTCAATCATGATGGATTTTAATCAAGCTAAAACAAATATAAAGAAGAATTTTCCATGGATTAGCATGTATATATATGGTTCCTGCCGGTACATCATCAATTGATTTAAATGGTAGAATGACTTTAATGTCTGTACGGTAGCTAACTTTACTGGACTTATCTCTCAAAGCCAAAGTTATATCCTTGTAGGCTCGAACATTGGATAAGTGTGAAAAGCAAAAAGCAACCTGCCTACAAATATAGAGCAAACGAAAAACAACTGAATCTTTTAAAAGGATTATAAGGTGGAACAAGCAAAGTGACCTTCCCCGACTCCTCCCGTAAGCAGACTAAATACATATACTATCTTTCGCATGTTACAATGCAATGCCAGACGTATAAAGTCACCGGGAATCAAAGGCCAACGCCTAAATTCCGTACTAGATGATGATTGATTGATTGATTATATTCACCAAGTCTCCAACATACAACATAAAGAATAACGGATCAAATTAAGTCAGCTTGAACAGGATAACACACGAAAGCTCGAGTCAGAGCTTATTTCCAGTGGGGTCCCCGAAAAAATTATTAAGTTAAAGTCGTATTATCAACAGAAAGTAAAGAAAAACCTTATTAAAAATAATAATGATGATAGTAATAATAACGAAATTGAAATAAAAATGATATAAATGATAAGTACAAGAATAATAGGAAGATAAAAAAGAAGAAGAAGAAGAAGGTGAAGAAAAGTAGGAAGAAGAAAAAGAAGAAGAAGGAGAAAGAGGAGGAGGAGAATGAAGAGGAAGAAGATGTAAATAATGATGAATATGTTGAATTTCTAAAACGTACGAAAACATAAGTATATACAAAATTTAAAAGTAGGAACCTGGCAGAGAAAAGTATTCTGTATTCAGGTTATATCAAGCCATTCGCATCTCTCAACTGATTCCTTTAATTATCCCCTCGCCGACGAAGTCGGAAAGGATATAAACGCTGCCGTCCGTCCGTCAGAAATCTGGTTTCCGTTCAATAACTTGAGTAATGTTAGATGCATGTTAATGAAATTTGATATGAAGGTACATGGTATCAAAACACAACCTGAGTTCGATTTCGGAGTAAGTAGGTCAAAGGCAGGGGTTGCCCGACGGGACCACCCCCTGGCAAAAATGGCCCCACCCCTGGCACCAAAAAAAAGTTTGAAAAAAATATGGTAATCACGAAAATGTTTTTTTTTTTCTGCTCAAGGGGGGGGGGGGGGGGGGGGGGGGTGTTGAGTAACTCACTACCCCCCTCTAAAAAGTTGAGCAAAAAAACTCCTTTTTTAAAAAATATTTTTTTAGTGCTCACTCACACCTTTTCTTTCATAAATTTACCAAAGAGTAAGACAGGAGAGACACTGCATTAGTCATGTACGCACAAAAAACAATACAAAAAGCACCAGTAAAGAAGAATGCACATTATTATACTATTGACCTAATAATGGGCGTTCGTCGTTTTGTAAACGAATTCAATGTGATTTTCTCTGTTTTATTAACATTCCGTAAATGTTTCTTCACTTTGTTCTCATGAGGTCCGCCACCAATAAGCCGGGACAGAATCAAGATGGTGATTTTAAACATGTTAATATGCATGCGCAGAAGATAATAAATCGCTTAAATCATGGGAAATCAATGTGCAGTTGTGGTTAATAATTGTTGCTCCGTGTACTATGTTTTATTTTTGAAAAACATGTTAATATTACAGAGCTCATAAAGATCATGGCCTTTTAATTGTTTGTTAAGGTCATTGGTGCGTGTGAGAGTGTGCGAATCAGTAATAATAAATTTCATATCACCCAAATCGTCTGCTTTTCCACTTTGCTGCTCCTCATTGGTAATGTTTTTTTTAAATTTAAGACACGCTCTTACAGAGCACACCATCCAAACAAAACTCAAGAGAGGGAAACTGCTCCTTTGTCAATGACACAGTCGTTATTGTTAAAAAAAGCTGAATGTTCTTACTAAGATGCACATAATCAGGCGGCGGGTCTCGTTGGATCAAAGACAGAATCAAGTCGAATATCCATCCGTAATAGATGCATGAATAGGGACTTTTAGATTCGCACGAAGACAATGGGGATTGCTACGATCGACGTCCTTTTAATGCACTGCCTTGAATGGACGTCACACGTATCAGTCCACGCAAATCTAAAAGCCCATATTATACCCACCCTAACGACGTACGCACAAGTTTAACCAGCAAGGACGAAGAAGAAGAAATTTGTTTTTATCTGTCGTTTCCTCTTAGAAGAATGGCAGAACTTGGTTAATAATATTGTACTATAAAATGTCACAATGGACACGTCACTAGGCGATAACAAGTCTTTGTCTGTCTGATAACAACAGTGCTGTGTTTATATTGTGTCTGTGTCTAAAACTTTGAGAGTACTTTATAAATAATTATGACATATCGTTTGTTTACATATGACTTTATTAGTTGATTACGGCAATGCATTTCCCAAGTATGGGACGCCGGAGCGATTTATTCCCTCAAATTCCACTGGACATATTTTTGAAATATAATTTCAGTTCAAATACCATGCGATTGTATATGTATGTCTCCCTTTGTTATTTTGACTCTTTAATTACTTTCACAGCTAGATATAATTGGATGGATTTTTAATACCCATTGAAAGAATGAGTTTTCATTATTGTTTAATGTTCATGATAATTGAATGTCAATTTGAAATATGAAATATAGTAATCTGAAACTAAGTAATAATGATAATAATACATAATAATGATAAATAATTGATTATGGTGATGATGAAGGAGAAGAAGGAAAATAAGAAGAAAGCGAAGTTTCTGATCACTACGCAACTAGATACCTCTTTCTCTCTCTCTCTATCTCTCTTTCTCTATTCCACCCTCTCTCTACTGTTCTTTCCCCTCTTCCTCCATCTCCCTCTACTAATCTCTGTTTCAGTTTCAGTTTTATTTTTCATTTCCAAAAGAACAGTAATTATGACAAGAAATCAGATATACAATTCAACATTCAATGATATAATACATTTTATATGGTTTAAAGTTGTGAAATAGAAAGTATACATAATTATCCAGTATAATGTTTTTTTTTAATACTTTTTATAGAGATAAACCTGTCTAACCTCCCCATATATTTTTTTTATGTCTCTCCATCCCCGTCCCTTCTCTCTACATCCTTGTAATACAGTGTATATATATATATATATAAATATATATATATATATAAAAGTGCGAGAATTCTCAACTCTCTGACATGACAACGGGTATCCCAGAATATGTAGGCGTAATAAAATTGTAAAGTACAGCTACGTCTCACGTTCCTAGACCATTTTCTTCACGCCTATATATATATATATATATATATATATATATATACACACCCCCCTCTCGACCCCTGTCTCTTTACTCTTTCCTCCGTCCCACTCTATATTCCTCTCTCGTTCTTTCCATTCTTATTTTGCCGTTTTCTTTACTACACTGTAAAAAAATAATAGTCGAAATAACTCAATAAAATTGAGGAAAAGAATTGCCTTATTTTTATTAAGTAAATATTACCTACGGCATTTTAAGTAGAATTTACTTATTTTGCTGAATACATTTTTACTCAGTTAAATCGAGTTACATTAACGTAAATAATTTAAGTATTGTAATCATTTTAGATAATTAAAAAAAAGCTATGATAGGATTACATATATTGCACGATTTGGTACCCATATAATCTAACAAGTAACATCCACTAATCATTCACTACTTCTATTTAAGATTAATCACTAATCACTAACACTACTTCTATTTAAGATTAAGATTCGACACATATTGAAAGGCTCCAAATTTTATATATACTTGATCGTAGCATCTTAAAAGGAAAATTGGTTGACAATTTCCTGAAATATCAAGTTTTGATTTGTTTTGAACTGGGTAACAATTAAAAAATTGTCTTGTCTTTGCTTAGCCATGTTAAATGAATTAGTAAATGTTTTAAAGTCCTTACATTTTCATTCAACCACAAAAAAGAATTGTTTTATTTAAAAAAGAGTTTAATTTGGTCTTAATGAATATTCATAAATTATGTAAATATTTCTATTACGCACTGCATCGGTCCTTACTTTAAAAAGATAAGAATAATCAACATAAATTGTTTGAGTAATACCTATAATTTCTGATTTTGAGTTAAAATTACTAAATTAATACAAGCTGAAATTACTTAAAGCTCTTATGTAATTGATTTTACTTAAATATTCCACGTATGTTCTACTAAATTGAAAGTTTGAGTTAGCAAGACTTAAATTGAGTGCGTAAGTGGCAAAACTAATGTTTTGAAGTAAATTCTACATGGAAAAAATACGTAAAAATTACCAATGAACAAATTATTTTTTACAGTGTATGTAATATCTCAAATATATTTTGTCTGTATATTTACATATATTATTATTCTTTATCTTTCTACCAAACAAACATTAAAAAGGAGCAAAACAGAGTATACGTCTTGCTTTTAAATTCGTACAACTTTGATATCTCTGCACAAATTTCAGACGAGAATTTGCTCTTTTTTTATAAATGATTCTATATTAGAAGAAAATGAAATTGCGCTTGCGAACTCAATGCCTAA
This sequence comes from Strongylocentrotus droebachiensis, assembly GCA_035222895.1. Lineage (NCBI taxonomy): Eukaryota > Metazoa > Echinodermata > Echinoidea > Camarodonta > Strongylocentrotidae > Strongylocentrotus > Strongylocentrotus droebachiensis. Next base: position 30,432 of record JAVYIG010004202.1, on the reverse strand, counting down.
CTACTTCACATATTACTTTCTCTTGATTACTTGATTATTGAGTGTCCCTTTGAATTCAAATAACTTTTTAGAACTGCTTTTAGAACAAAACAAAACACTTTCTGTTTCTCTTCAAGTGCACGTAAAAAAGCTTATTATCGGTCATCCAATCGACACACATAGACAGCTGTTCACTGAGCTTATCCTCAAGGTATTTTGGATTCGGATTTGAATAGAGTAGTACGCTGTCAACTGCGTACAATAATAGTTTAAAGTCTTTTATACAAATACACATTATCATTGATATAACTTGTAAATGAAATTGGAGCTAAAACGCTTACCTGAGGGACACAGCATGTTATATACATTAGTTTGTAACGAATATCATAAATGACCACTACTTGTGTCGATCATAGACAAGTAGGATCTGAACTAGTCCTTGTTAAAACCCATTATTTGTAACTTTTTCAATGAGACGCCATGATTAACTGTATCAAAAGCTTGTTGCAGATCAAGGAGCACAAAACCAACAAAGCGCCCGTGGGAAGTTTGTGTCCTCAAATAATCAGTCAAATGAATTAGACATGTTTCAGTCGAATAATCATGTCGAAAACCAGATTGAAATTCATAAATTATATTATTTTCTTTGAAGTATTTTTCAATTTGAACACAGACCGATTTTTCTATAATTGTTAATGCTACGCTTAAAACACTAATAGATCTGTGATTGCTAACATCAGTTTTATCTTTATTCTTATAAATTGAAGTCACTGTTGCTAATTTTCAGATACTCTGGAAAAGTACTCGTCAAGATAGAAAGATTCATTAATTAACTTGAAGGCTTATATAAAATCTTCACACCGTCTTTCAGAAATTTAGCTGGAATCTTGTCTAACCCAGTACTTTTTGATACATGTCAGGGGAGTGTTTCACAAAGATCCTAAGTAGAACTTAACACTAAGTTGGACTTAAAAAGTATGGACAGCCATTGAAGCCTTAAATTGAAATATATTCAAAAGCAAAAATTGGAATATTTGAGACTTTTCATCAATTCCTCATCAAGAACATGAAATCTCCCATGATAATAGAAAATATGAATGATTTGAATCAACATTTTATGCCTTCTGAAAAAGAATTACAAAATATTTTCAAGGATGCTAATGGCTTCCCATGAATTTTAAGTCCAACTTAGAGATAAGTTCAACTTAGGATCTTTGTGAAACACCCCCCAGATGACATATCACAGCAAAGCAAATTGCAGTAGTCATGTACACAAAAGCAGCACTTGTAAAAAAATAATGAACATTATTATACATACCCTGACGATGTATGCACAAGTTTAACCAGTAATGACGAAAAAGAAGAACATTTGTTTTTACCTTTGGTTTCCTCTTAGAAGAATGGCAGATACTTGATTAATGATGTGTAATGATTGTCGTAAGAGTACAGGGACAGCTGATCAACAACCTAGGATTTGCTGACATCATTGTCCTTATAGCTGACTATGATAGAGACCTCCAATCAGAACAGCTCAAACTTTGGACTGAAAATAAACATTACCAAAACAGGAGTACAAGCCATAAGCAAACACCCTCAACTACTGAATATAAACATTGGAGGAGAACAGCTAAAACAAGCAGAAAAGTTCATTTACCTGGGAGGAACAATATGGTAGACAGGAAGTCTGCTCGGAAGAAGTACAACATCGAATTTGGGAAGGCACTAATATCTGGGCATCAAAAGATATAATATACGCTGCTCAACGAGAATTACTGTATGGTGCAGAAACATAGGAAGGCGTGGCAAGCCGTTGTGAAACAGAAGCCATCATAGTTACATCCCAGCGATGGTGTCGGCGGCTTAACCCTATACAGTGCGTCCCAGAAAAAAACGAAACCGAGAATTATCGATGTTTTATCATAACTTAATCAAAATCATGATTAATAAATGACACATATTTGTAAAGCTTAATTAGATCCTCCTCTTTCATTTGGTGCAACTCATATTGTCCCTATTTTCACGAAGTGACGGATGAGCGCGCAATTAAAAGAAAGTTAGTTTTTAATAAATCGCTTTCAAACTTTCAAACCATAATCTCAACCTCTTTAATGTACAAAGGGCAAATAAATGTTATATCCAGGGATAGAAGCATATCTCAATGTTTAGTTCTATGTTTAATTATTTCCATAATTTCTTACATTTCGGGGAGAAATGAGCTGTAAACATAACCGTCACTTCGTGAAAACACAAAATTCAAGGACGCGCTGTGATTTTGTTTTCACGAAGTGACGGCTCGTAGCCCGCGCGAAAAACATACGTGATTTTTTTGTCGTGGATGGAATTCCCGAAATGGATACTTAATACGACAAAACGTTATGTTTAATTGATATGCAGATAAAATAACTCGAACTGCGAGATACAGTACATTTTCTGTGGCTGCTTTTTTTATTCCTTTGTTTGAACTTTTAACACAACCGTCATTTCGTGAACACACAAGTTACACAGAGCCATAGGCGCCGGAAGTAGGGGGGGGGGGGGGCAGGGGGAGAAAAGAGTGGGGGGGGGGCAAAATGCATATTTGCCCCCCCCCCCCCAAAAAAAAAAAAAAAAACGCCCCCCCCACCCTCCAAAAAAAAAAAGCAGTAAAGGAGTAAACATGGTTTGTATTTGTAACCCAAAAGAACATAACAATAACAAAAACCTGAATTAACTCTTTGTTTGCTTTGTTCGCCGATTTGCACGGACGTAGGCGTGCCAACTTCGCATTTTTGCACAGATGTATACGAGTCAATTAGACATTCATAATACCGCTCGCAGTGTGTAGCCACGCGTTGCGTTTACTATTGTTTACATTGTATACATCGCACACTTTCCGGTAAACTGTTTTTCTTCATAGTGTTACATTCGAAATTACCGTGTATTTAGCGGTTTTCTTTGGATTTTTTTTACTGATGTTACGATGGCACCTGCTGGAAAACGTCAACGTGTGTTTAGTGTAGAGGAGGCTCGAGATCTTGTTACTATGGAAGCATGGAGCATGGACTCTGATTCCGACGAATCGAGCAGTGACGAAGACTCTAGTGATAAAAGTGTTCCCTGAGAGTAGACTGATAGAATAAGAATGAATAAAAATTAATGAAAGAGCTAGAGATGACAGCAAGAAAGAGAGTAGACTGATAGAATAAGAATGAATAAAAAAAATGAAAGAAGGAGATAGAGATGACAGCAAGAAAGAGAGTAGACAGTGATAGAATAAGAATGAATAAAAATAATGAAAGAAAGAGATAGAGATGACAGCAAGAAAGAGAGTAGACTGATAGAATAAGAATGAATAAAAATTAATGAAAGAGCTAGAGATGACAGCAAGAAAGAGAGTAGACAGTGATAGAATAAGAATGAATAAAACTAATGAAAGAAAGATGTATCCTGTCTTGCCGTCATCTTTATATCTTTCTTTTATTATCTTTATTCATTCTTATGCTATCAGTGTTTACTCTCTTTCTTTCCGTCATCTCTATCTTATTATTATTATCATTTTCCTATCTATAATTATGTACCCTATGTCTTGCCGTCATCTGTATATCTTTTTCTTATTATCTTTATTCATTATTATGCTATGAGTGTAATACTCTCTTTCTTGCCGTCATCTCTATCTCATTATTATTATCATTTTCCTATCTATATGTACCCTATGTCTTGCCGTCATCTCTATATCTTTCTCTTATTATCTTTATTCATTCTTATGCTATCAGTGTTTACTCTCTTTCTTTCCGTCATCTCTATCTTATTATTATTATCATTTTCCTATCTATAATTATGTACCCTATGTCTTGCCGTCATCTCTATATCTTTCTCTTATTATCTTTATTCATTCTTATGCTATCAGTGTTTACTCTCTTTCTTGCCGTCATCTCTATCTTATTATTATTATCATTTTCCTATCTATATGTACCCTATGTCTTGCCGTCATCTGTATATCTTTCTCTTATTATCTTTATTCATTCTTATGCTATCAGTGTTTACTCTCTTTCTTGCCGTCATCTCTATCTTATTATTATTATTATTTTCCTATCAATATGTATCCTATGTCTTGCCGTCATCTCTATATATTTCTCTTATTATCTTTATTCATTCTTGTGCTATCAGTGTTTACTCTCTTTCTTTCCGTCATCTCTATCTTTTTATTATTATCATTTTCCTATCTATATGTACCCTATGTCTTGCCGTCATCTCTATATCTTTCTCTTATTATCTTTATTCATTCTTATGCTATCAGTGTTTACTCTCTTTCTTTCCGTCATCTCTATCTTATTATTATTATCATTTTCCTATCTATATGTACCCTATGTCTTGCCGTCATCTCTATATCTTTCTCTTATTATCTTTATTCATTCTTATGCTATCAGTGTTTACTCTCTTTCTTTCCGTCATCTCTATCTCATTATTATTGTTATTTTCGTATCAATATGTATCCTGTCTTGCCGTCATCTTTATCTCTTTCTCTTATAATCTTTATTCACAGTAAAGTCCTTTCATTTCATATCACTATTTCTCTCTCATAATGTCTCTCACGTCCGTTCTCCATATTTTATTCATTGCATACTCCACTCGTCAATCATTTCTGATAATAAGCTCTCTCACAATAAAGTAAATGGAAAACAATGCAATATAGTTTATATTTTAAGATTGATTCATTCTTTCTTTGTATATCTATGGCTGTGATAAATGTACTTGAAATCAATTTTATTGAGGGGTAAAGAAGGTGAGAGAACAGATGCGGTGAACATTCATAATGAGACATTTCAATAAGATGCTGATTATGTCATGTATATCACATATAATATATTATGCCTATACCATTTTTACATGCTCATACCAGTGGGCAAAATCAATAACATTCTCTTATTTCTTATTGACTTATCATGGCACAACAAAGAAAAACATCCCCACGACGTCCCTTTTCATGCCCCGCTAAACCGGACATTGACAATAACCTGGGGTAATAGGGATTTCAATGGGCAGATTAGCCCATTGTCAAGGGTGGCTGAGCGGGGTACTTTCAAGTCTCTCCCTATTGAACTTCTTTTCTTCAACAACCTAAATACTAACCTTCTGAATTGTTAGAATACTTGAGCAAGGTATGTAAAGAAAGGTAAGAAGTCCACCTTTCTAATAGATTCGATTTGAAGATGTCTTATCATTGCTAAATAAGAAATTCTAGAGGGATAAAAAACTGCCGTAAATAAGAAAAATTAAACATTATATAATTATGATTATTATAAAAATGATAATTCAAAATATAACAAATGACGGTTCATCGAAAAGCACGTTTTCCGGTCTACAACTTTGCTGCACAATATTTTTCATCATGATCATCCAGTGAAGAGTTATAGCCTCTTGATTCAGCAGAGTCAATAAAGATTCCCTCGAAATGTGTGACCCTAAAAGAATGTGGCACAGGGGGGTTTTTTAAGTGGCGCATAAAGAGTTAAATCACATATACAATTCCATTCAAAGAAAAGGAAAGTTCACAGTAAATAAATTTCATAAACATTGCGCATGCCACCTATACGGTATTTATCAATGGAGGTCTTTATAATAGCGATACGCGCAAATCGTGGACATATTGTCCGAGAATGGGAAAGCGTGTCTGTTTTTTAGTTATAGGGGTGAGAAGACATGAGCCCCTGAACGCTGGCGTACTGGTGAGGGGGGGGGGGGGGGGGGGTGTATTTCCTATTCGATACCAGTAATTTACAAATGTTGCTGTTATGACATGATTTTCCGATATGTTTTCTCCATTTTTTTTGTAAGTCATACCTTTTGATGCGTTTGTTGGAAAATAAGAAATTCCCAAATTACAGTCGGGTGAAAAATACGCTTATTTAGAAACCTTTATGTCATGGTCTGCATGACATAAAGGTCATGGTCATGGTCTCCCCCCCCCCCCCCCCTCCCCCCTCACTTTTTGAAAAAGTATGTTAAAGAGAAAAAAAAAAGAAAGACGGAGAGAAAAAATAAGTGACCTGCCAATGTCACAAATAAGGTATAAAAAAAGCTCATCAGACCGTAATTAAATCCCTAAAACCCCAGAGCTTACGGGGGCTCCACCCCGGGCCCCACATCCCCTGGATGCTCATCTGACCGTAATCAAATACTTAAAACCCCTGAGATTCCGGGGGCTCTGCCCCCTGGATGCTCATCTGACCGTAATTAAATCCCTAAAAATCCCGAGCTTCCGGGGGTTATGCCCCCTGGAACTCCACCAAGGGCCCTAAGGCGGGCCCCTGGATGCTCATCTGACCGTAATTAAAAACCCAAAACCCCTGAGATTCCGTGGGCTCTGCCCCCTGGATGCTCATCTGACCGTAATTAAATCCCTAAAAATCCCGAGCTTCCGGGGTTATGCCCCCTGGAACTCCACCAAGGGCCCTAAGGCGGGCCCCTGGATGCTCATCTGACCGTAATTAAAAACCCAAAACCCCTGAGATTCAGGGGGCTCTGCCCCCTGGACCCCACCAAGGGACCTAAGGCGGGCCCCTGGATGCTCATCTGACCGTAATTAAATACCTAAAACCCCTGAGCTTCCGGGGACTCTGCCCCCTGGATGCTCATCTGACCGTAATTAAATCCTTAAAAATCCCGAGCTTCCGGGGGTTATGCCCCCTGGACCCCACCAAGGGCCCAAAGGCGGCCCCTGGATGCTCACCTGACCGTAGTTAGATATTAAAACCTCTGAGCCTCTGGGGGCTCTCCCCCCCCCGGAACACGTCAATGGCCTTAAAGAGGGCCTGCTCATCTAACCGTAATTAAATACCTAAAACCCCAGAGCTTCCGGGGGTTCAGCCCCTTGACCCCCTGCCTAGGCTCAAGCCCTGGACCCCACGCCAATTTAAGCTCTACCTGATCGTTAATACTCCACTTTGAAAAACGTTCCGCGGGACCTGCATGTAACGTGTAAGACTGGTGGTGATGCAGATTTTTCGTCTGCCCCCCCCCCTTCCGAATTTTTTTTCTCATTACGTCACTGCCCCTGAAAGGTGAGCCCCCTGGAATGTTTGCTCCCCCAATCCCAAACTGCTTCCGGCGCGCCTGCACAGAACGCTTTGATTTTGTTTTCACGAAGTGAAGGCTCGTAGCCGCGCGTGTATAAAACATATTATGGGATTTTTATTGTGTGAAGCAATTTCATGATAACCAACAATGGCAGTAGTGTAGTATAATACTTGTCAAAGTAGGCCTAGTAGTAGAGGTATCATTCTGATCCTTATTATCCTTATTATCTTTTGCAATACGTCTAGAGGATAAACTTATGACGATTGACAATTTGTCATGAATCATTGTCTTTATAAGCTCACCATTATATGCATCTGGCTCGAATTTGCTAGGGTATTTGGTACTGGATGATTTAAATGGTAAAAATTAACTTGTGTCCTACCCATTCTAGTCTTATTCATTTGCATTTATGTTTTATTCATTCAAGTTCTAAGGTTTCTGACTGTTTTCAAGACAATATCTTTTTTTGTCGATCATAGTTCTATGTAGCTTGATATCTCATGGTAATTTTGAGGGGAAAGCAATCCAAGCAACAATTTCTGAATTGTAGCGACAATCGTTCGCCTTTGCTGCTCTTCAAAAATACTACGACATGCAGTATTAATTAATTTTTCAAAGACTCATGATAAATTCGTTTAACCGTTGATTCCCCTCGATTGATTCTTTTGTTCGGATTATTTGGCGGGGAGAGATAGAAGTGAACGGTCTCACGCTTAACAACGTTCATATGGCTCCGAATAGTCTCATTGGACAACGCCCCTATCGTCAGAGTCCAGCAGCCTAACATGTACGTAAGCCTTTGGACTTTTACCCCCCCCCCCAAAAAAAAAAAAAAAAAAAAAAAAATCGTTAAAAATTCATTTTTTGTTTTAACGAAAAGCACATCCACCCGACGTACGTTGACACTAGCTCCTTCATTGGAACCCTCATGTCTCATTGACTTTTGAAAGTTCACCCACCTTAATTTGGTCAAAATAGGTCGCTAGCTCACCATTGCCTACCATAACACATGTGAAACAAGTCGAACTTTGGACGCAATTTGCCACGCGATTATAAGGTTATAGGTCAGGCACACGAAGGATAACAAGCATGAATTATCATAGATCAGTTCTGATCGGTTCATTATGTCCATTTCAGACAACCCCCCAGCGTAATTTTTCCATTTAGTATAGGCAATGTTTTTGCCGAGGTAAGCGGAAACATGAATATTCATGATCGCCATGGACTATTCGATTATATTGGTACAGAGGGGTGGAATTGTGCACCACATCAAACTCCCCTACTTTAAGTCAAGTATTTCATTGTATTATGTAGTTTGGTAGGTTTATTTTAATAACTGTTTAATTATCAGATATCAATAATAGTTTAAAGATATGGAACAGATTCTTGTATTTTATATTTAGCAAAGCAATCTCACATACAAAATCACTATCAAGTGTCGTCTGATCCACCGATTGCCTTCTGCTATATATATATACGCGAACTAGCCTACGTTTGTGCTGGCGAAAATGAGACAACCGGATCAATATGCTCAAACAGTAGGCCTAAGCTTTTTTAAGTGTTATATATAGGCAAGCTCTCATTTCATCACAGAAAATGGAATAGTATACTACACTGTCGCTCATAAAGTTGGAATATTTTTGTTTTAACCCAATTTACGGAATTATTTTAAAAATAATTTAAAAATAATAGATCTAGATAATAGTATACATTCTCAGATTTAATTGAATAATAATATGCCAATGTGTGTTTTCCGTGACTGCTAAAGCATGTGTATGCTACTATGCTTATCAACTAGGGGACCTACGCCCTTAAACCATAAATGACAGTAATGAGGATTAATGCCCCACAAAAGGGCACTAATATAGCACATCGACACGGTTTTGATCCTCGGGCCTCACAGTTACGGGGCCATTGCTTTGTCACTGAACCATGACTGTACGCAGCGGGGGCTAGGGTAGGGGGCAGTTTCCATAAATAAAATAAAAACTCAGAAAATGCAATAAATTTTCAATAATTGTTTGCATTTTACCCCGGTCCCCAAAATAAAAAAATCCTCTAGACGGCCATGCATTATGGCTCAAGGCATGGGCACACAGAGGATTTTTTTATTTTGGGAACCGGGGTAAAATGCAATAAATTATTGAAAATTTATTGCATTTTCTGAGTTTGTTTTTATTTATGGAAACTGCCCCCTACCCTAGTCCCCGCTGCGTACAGTCATGGTTCAGTGATAGAGCAATGGCCCCATAACTGTGAGGCCCGAGGATCAAAACCGTGTCGATTTGCTATATTAGTGCCCTTTTGTGGGGCATTAATCCTCATTACTGTCATTTATGACTTAATGGCGTAGGTCCCCTAGTTGATAAGCATAGTAGCATACACATGCTTTAGCAGTCACAGAAAACACACATTGTCATATTACTATTCAATTAAATCTGAGAATGTATACTATTATTTTTAAATTATTTTTAAAATAATTCCGTAAATTGGGGTAAAACAAAAATATTCCAACTTTATGAGCGACAGTGTATTATATAAATCAATAACTTGACACATCTGTTAATGAAGTATGATAAAGAGTTCATCATAAATAATTACAATGAAATCTAAAACTAATCAAAATTGTTTAAAGTAGTAGACTACCACTTTCTACCACTTTAAACAATTTTGATTAGTTTTAGATTTCATTGTAATTATTTATGATGAACTTTTTATCATACTCCATTAACAGATGTGTCAAGTTATTGATTTATATTAAATTATATATGCATCAATTATGTAACAGATTTATGGTATCCTTCCATGTAATATGTTTTGTGAACTGGAAAGTATCAATAAAACACCGAAATATAAAAGTATTATTTATATTATCATTTTTATAAGTATATATAAGTAGTAATGGTATTGGTAGTCAGTAGTAGTATCATTATCATGGAGGAAAACAGTTAAAGATGAATTAATTCAATTTTCTGTCAATATTTACATAATGTTTCTCTAAATGATTTAGGCCAGCATAACCCGAACCTAAGTTGATGTAGCTCTCTCTTTTTAGAATTGTTATTAAGACCTCGTTAAACTTCTTGTAAATAATCCTTTCTGAATATTCCCATCTTTAATTTACCAGATTATGGTACATAATGTTGACATCTGACAAAAGTTATAAATTATATAATATTGAGAGCAAACTTTACGAAACGCTGGAAACGGAAAATTAACAGGGACAAAATGTTGTGCTGTTCATGTTACTTTCGAAAAATCAAAGTAAGGAGATCGCAATGGCCTTGTCCATAACTTTTAGGAAAGTGAGAACGCCAAAACGAGGTATTAGGCCAAAAAAAAAAAAAAATGGCCCTTGGTACATTTTCCTTGACAGTCGGGCTATCTTTTTATATTTTTTTTGAGGAAAAGATCATTTTAGCAGTATGTTTTTCATGTTTTTTCATTATTTAATTATACAAAAAATAAAAAATAAATAAAGAAAGAAAAGCAGGCGGCCCTTAAAAAAGAAGCGGGCGGGAACGCAAAACATAATTTTTGTTTGAAATGGCCTTACGACAACGTTCTGACTAAGGTTTATGCCACTGATCTGTACGTAAAATACAGATCAGTTGGGGGATCAGTTGGCAGTCAGACCGCAGCGTGCGCGATACATCATGCTTTCTTTAATTTAAGCAATGACGGTCAGGGTTTTAGGAAGTTTCAAGCAAAGAGAGAATAAGACAGACCAATCTCCTTGGACAGACAGACAGACAGAAAGGGGGAAGAGATTAAGGGTAATATGACTGAATCGTCAATGGGAGATTTCTCACTTTATTGATAGTGATCTTAGATTTTTGATTCCTCATATTTCTGTAGCTTCTCAAAACTATATTTGTTTTTCTCTCTGATTTTTTCACATCTGTTTCTAGATACCAACTATCTACGAATGGCTAATTCTCCTTTTTATAATGTCTTTTTATAGCTTCATGGTCATACATAAAACATCACTTCTGAGAATATGCAATGGGTTTCAATGAAAATTAATGTTTTATTTTTTACTACATTCCATGAACACCATCTGATTATTTCTTTAGAAATTGATATTACAAAATATATCATTATTATTTACTCTAAAATATTTTTGATCTTTACACAATAAAAAACATGATCTAATATTGTACATCGCAGCAATTACAAAGATTATATTACAAACAATTATATGTAAATCATTCTGAATTTTGCAGAAACTCGAAAGACACATATTGACAATTAGAAAAAAATAACGCTAAAAATGGGAAATTAATGCGAATGAAGCAACATCAGCACAATTCAGAACCACAGTTCTAATCTAATTCACAAGTTACAGACTTACAAATGTATATAAAGTCAAAATTGAAAATTAGTACTGTCAAGAAGATAGACCAAGAAGATAGACCTGGAAGCTTGACTACTGTCTCAGCATTCTTCCAGTATTCGCGGTAAAGGTAAAGTAAATAATTGGCCTTCCCTACCCATTTATGTGTATATGGTTCCACTTTAAATGACTTGAAGACAAGCAACGGAAAATACATCTCCTCTCTACCTTATATGATAGGCCTACACCTGTATAACATGAATATAAATCTTCAATTATTTTCATGTAACAACACCAAATATTTAGATAAACAGGTGATTCAGAATGTTGGTAAAAGTCAAGGGGTAAACAAACAACTAATTATTTCTTCATAACATTCAACACTTTAGACACAAGAAGTAGGAAGGTACACAACCCTGCTACAATCGACTTTATAATCCATCAATTTTTTAAAGGAATCACATGTGTGGAATTTCTTTTTATTATTTATTCATTTAAGTAGAGTCTTGTAGCACTGCACCTTTGCATTCAATATTTACTAATAAAACAATCCCAGAGCTACCAATCCACTGAAAAAGACCAGTAATGTTAAAATATAGACCGTCAGTTGGGATTTTTCAATCAATGATTACTATATAAAGGTACATTAATAACTGTTACTGGTCGTACATGATCAATTAGTCATTGATTTGGTGTCAAGACCATCTAAATGCAATGGACAGAAAGTCCTTTTAACCACATCCACTGAATCGTCAATGGGAGATTTCTCACTTTATTGATAGTGATCTTAGATTTTTGATTCCTCATATTTCTGTAGCTTCTCAAAAAATTTGTTTTTCTCTCTGATTTGTTCACATCTGTTTCCAGATACCAACTGTCTACGAATGGCTAATTCTTCTTTTTATAATGTCGTTTTATAGCTTCATGGTCATACACAAAACATCACTTCTGAGAATATGCAATGGGTTTCAATGAAAATTAATGTTTTATTTTTACTACATTCCATGAACACCGTCTGATTATTTATTTAGAAATTGATATTAAAAAATATATCATTTTTTATTTACTGTAAAATATTTTTGATCTTTACACAATACAAAACATGATCTAATATTTTACATCGCAGCAATTACAAAAAATTATGCAATTATAAGTACATCATTCTGAATTCTGTAGAAACTCGAAAGACAAATTTTGACAATTAGAAAAAAATAACGCTAAAAAGGGAAAATTATTGCGAATGAAGCAAAATCAGCACAATTCAGACCACAGTTCTAATCTAATTCACAAGTTACAGGCTCACAAATGTACATTCTTCCAGTATTCGCGGTAAAGGTAAAGTAAATAATTGGCCTTCCCTACCCATTTATGTGTACATGGTTCCACTTTAAATGACTTGAAGACAAGCAACGGAAAATACATCTCTTCTCTACCTTATATGATAGGCCTACACCTGTATAACATGCATATATGTGTGCAGCGCTTTGTAACTGCAAGGAAAAGGCGCTATATCAAATATCTTTTGGATTGGATTGGATTGGATATAAATCCTAAATTATATTCATGTAACAACACCAAATATTTAGATAAACAAGTGATTCAGAATGTTGGTAAAAGTCAAGGGGTAAACAAACAACTAATTATTTCTTCATAACATTCAACACTTTAGACACAAGAAGTAGGAAGGTACACAACCCTGCTACAATCGACTTTATAATCTATCCATTTTTTAAAGGAATCACATGACATTGTGTGGCATTTCTTTTTATTATTTATTCATTTATGTAGAGTCTTGTATCACTGCACCATTGCATTCAATATTCACTAGTAAAACAATCCGAGAGCTACCAATCCACTGAAAAAGATTTTTTTTTTTTTTTTTTTTTTTTTTACTGATTACCAGTAATGTTAAAATATAGACCGTCAGTTGGGATTTTTCAATCAAGGATTACTATATAAAAGACTATAATAACTGTTACTGGTCGTAATTGATTTGGTGTCAAGACCATCTAAATGCAATGGACAGAAAGTCCTTTTAACCACATCCACTATATTGACCAAAGATGTCTTTTAACTTTTAAAAATAAGTAAGAATTCACTTTCCTGAATCAATCTAACTGAATATTTGATAAAAGAGGACTCACAAGACCATCTGTGGCACCTTAAACAGGCATGCGGATAAAGGCCCAGACCGGTATTTTAAATTATATCCAAAATACTTAATGTATTGGTGACAATTGTGTCATCACGTAACCAATCCAAAATCATGTGCAACAAACGTGTTACAAATAAATGTGTGCTCATATAATTTGCTCATCCATTATGGCCTGCCAATCAAAGCCTCCAAATAATTGGCTTTAGCCTGCGAGGGAGTTGTTTTAAACTTGGGGTAACATAATTAGCCCAAAGCTTCAACTGAATACCAAAGTTGACTAGTATTTTACCTAAGCCGATAGCTGAGTAAAATATTAATCTTTCTGATGTGGTATTGAATTGAATTGAATACTGGCCCAGGACCCTACTAGTCTCGTTTATTGATCATGATCTCATAAGAGAGAAGGAGTCTACCCGATGCTGTCTGAGGAATCATCTTCAAAATGTCTTCAGACTCCTTTCCTGGGACCTTGCTAAAGGTGTAGTTCTGCATGAACCAGGTAAAGATAAGGAAGAGATCAGCCTTGGCCACGGCTTCACCTAGACAGCCACGACGACCCGCTCCAAAGGGCAGGAAGCTTGGAGGGTGATCACGGACAGTGCCACTACCATCCATGAAGTGCTCTGCAGGAAAAAGAAATGATTTGTTTTATTGCACTACATAAAGATGCTCGAGAGGTGAATACTCTACAAACAAAATATTATCCTGTCCCGTGTTGTCATATACTATAGCAATAGTCTTTGAAAATCTACAGTGAATTGATTATTAATCAGATGTTCTCAGACATTAAAAAAGAATGAGGCTCAACACTAACAGGCGCCCAGGAAAAATGGGCGCATACATTGTTCAATTTTTACACAGGGCTCACACACCCCCTCACCCTAAAAGCTAGTGTGGAGCCCTGCCTAGGAGCACTTCGTCCAGTTCTTAGTCATGTTGAGTGAGGCTGTGCATGGAGTAGTTTTGGATCATCTCTGTGGTTCTTTAGAGGATGAAATAACCACCAGAAAAAAACTGTATATTTCCTACCCCTCACCTCCCAAACCAAGCTCTTGAGTATTAGATATCCTGGGGGAGACATCGTAGAATTCATTTTTTTACCTGGAAGGAACTTGTCCGGTTGGTCCCATTCTTGAGGGTCATAGTGCATAGAGTATGTGTTGATTATCACTGTGGTTCCTTTTGGGATATGATAGCCACCTGCAAAGTCAACAGGAGCCAGAAACAATCAATGTAAAAAACAATTTCATGATTTGTAGTTTTCATACACTAGCGGTCTGTAATACAGGTTCCATTTACAATGTAATAATGTTAACAAATACAAAACATGACCTTTTATAGACATGTGGAAAGGATGACAGACAACACTGAGTGCAGTTGAAAGAAGTACACTTATCAATTGACAAAAGATGATGCAGTCATATCCATATAACTTATACATCACACATCTAATATTGGTATTTGAAACAAATGTATTTCAATACCTTTGTGGATGAGTTTGGTTCTATACATCAACAAAACATCAACTGTTTGATCTAGATACATGTATGTACCATAGTATATTGTGGAGGAAACATTTTCTCAATTTGTCTGCAACCTGCTGAGCCTTTCCCCGTGAAAAATCCTTAAAAATTATCTTATCCGCCATGTGACATCACAGACAGCTCAAGGAAGATCAAGAATACACGTACGATGATCATTTAACTATACTTACGAGCAATTGCAAGTACTTTATACATGTACATGTAGCGCATCATAGCTTTTTACACAATACTGCCTAACGATCTTCCTCTCCAGGAAATGCTAGAACATGTCTGACATAGCAGTAGCTTTGATTTCAAAAGGTGTGCCCCATAAAACCCTTCATCCACCAATTAAGACGGCTTTTAATTGATAAAAACAATTTTCTCATTAATATTACCAAACTCTGTATCCCTGGTAGTAGCATGAGGAAGAGCGTTCGGAACAATACTGCTGTACCGCAACACTTCATAGAGGCTTGCTTCCGTGTAGGGAAGCTTCCCACGGTCATTGATGGTAGGAAGACGATCACGGCCGATGACATCATCGATCTCGACGCGGATCTTTGCCTGGATTTCTGGGTAGGTCACTAGGAGAGCCATGGCCCAGTACAGGGTCTCAACGGTTGTCAAAATACCAGCTATAAAATACAACAAATCAAGTTTTGAAATAAGCTTTGACCTTTGGAAACTCATCTTTCAGTCTTCAAATTTTGAGATTTAATCGTCATCAATAAAAAAAAATCATTGCAAATAAAACATCTTGTCCTCTCAGAATTTTCTTTTTTTGAAGGGTAAATTGACTGAGATTTAATAATTATCAATAATCATTTTTTAATCCATAAAGACATGTCTAATATAGGAACGTCAAATTAAATGATAGATGTGTACTGAATTGAATTACATTGAAAAGCTTTTACACAAAGAATTTTACATCCGGGATCCTGAACATGAGAGAGTTAAGGGTAATCCAACCTTTGTAATAAGTTCGTTTATGTGCAAGCAGAAAAACAAACAAAATAAAATGTTTAAAATATGGTATCACTACATCTATGCGAATCTAAAATTGATAATCTGGTTAGTGCATGATTGTGATGTATTCGCACCCAACGCTAGTGTTTGTTGCATACTGAAATAGCACTCATTTCATATTTCTAATCTATCCTCAAGTGTATTACGTGCATGCCCAGGGGGGGGGGGGGGTTGGGGGAGGTGGGTCTGTCCCCCTCCTGCCTTTTTAGAATTAATACAAGGGCACCATGTTCCTGCAGGTAACAAGCTAATACATTAATCATACATGTACCTGTAAAGATATCAGCAATCGTCTGGAAGACGTGAGTATCGGTCAGTTTGTCCACATTCTCTCCTTCTTTCCTTGCGTCTTCTTGAGCTTTGAGAAGTAGACTGTAGAAATTATTGATGTTCTCTATGCAGAGGAATAGAAAATGCAACACATTTAGATGTAATGACTCAGTCATGTTCATGAAGGTGGACTGAGACTGTTTCATAAGACTTCTCAGCCAATCAAATACCGAAATTTCAGTAGCTCACCCGGATCATAATGTTCTCTCGTTTCATCCACCTGCAAACGCAAGAAGCCCCAAAGCCTTTCTTGGAGTTCCTTCAACAGCCTTGGACCGTTGGTGGGAAGGTACTTGGCCCAAGAGAAGAAGTCTGCTGCTAGACCTAATCCCAAATGTTCATTGATTTCGTCGTTTGTGTTCATCCATTGCGCCACATTAGGGTCTTCCAACTCATAACTGCAATCCAATAATGACATCAAGAAAAATCAGTTAAAAACAAAAAAGTAATTGTACCTTCTTGTAGGGTTTTGCCGGACACTTGCAGTGGACGCATTTTCACCAGGCGTTATTTCTTGAAAAATACATGCACAGGATTAAGGTTCGCCTTGCAACTGAATCTTAAAGTAGATTAAAGCCGCTGGGCAATGACAATGACAATAACAATTTATTCTTATGTCACCCACATTGCGGGGTATAGGAGAAGTTTACAATCAGTTTGAATTTGTCAATTTAACACTGTCAATACAAATCGAATTAATGTTAAAGGTAAAGACCAGTTTTGGAACGCCCCCCCCCCCCTCTCAAAAAATGAAATGAAAGCTCTTATTATCAATCATGTGAAAAAATATGTTTTGACTAATACATGATGATAACATTTTTGCCGGGAAACCGCCTACTAATTGATATATGTGGTAAATTAGTTTATCTATTGGGACCAAATAGATAATACGCACATGTCGCGCACGTGTGCGTAGTCCCATATACATCATTTTGATCGTTTCTTTCACAATGCAATCGCATGACCAGAACTACCAGTTTTGGTCATGCGATTGCATTGTGAAAGAATGTTTGTGGAAACGTTCAGAAAAGGTTGATCATCTAGCATATAAGTATTGGTGTGCACTGCAAGGTTCTGGAATCATCAAAATGATAAGAAATTTGGCCCAGTCTTGGTAAAGATACAAGCACTATACACAGAAAGATGGATATGGGATCATATTGCTCCGGTTGTCCCATTTTCGCTCGCTGGACGTACATAGCAGACGACAATCGGCGGATTAGACGACACTTGGTATAGTGAATTTGTATGTGAGATTGCTTTTCTAAATATAAAAGAACATTTTCTATATTATTTAAACTATCATCAATATCTGATAATTAAACAGTTATTAAAATAAACCTACCAAACTACATAATACAATGAAATACTTGACTTAAAGAAGGGGAGTTTGATGTGGTGCACAATTGCGCCCCTCTGTAAATAATCGAATAGTCCATGGCGATCATGAATATTCATGTTTTTGCTTACCTCGGCAAAATGTTTGCTTATCTTCAATAGAAAAATTACGGTGGGGGGTTGGCTGAAATGGACATAATGAACCGATCAGAACTGATCTATGATAATTCATGCTTGTTATCCTTCGTGTGCCTGACCTATAACCTTACAATCGCTTGGCAAACTGAGTCCAAAGTTCGACTTGTTTCACATGTGTTATATAGGCAATGGCGAGCTTGCAACCTATTTTGATCAAATTATGGTGGGTGAACTTTCAAAAGTCTATGGGACATAAGGGTTCCAATGAAAGAGTTAGTGATAACGTACGTCGGGGTGGATGTGCTTTTCTTTTAAACAAAACAAAATGAAGTTGTATAATTCCATAGGCTAACATGTTGGGCTGCTGACTCTGACGATAGGGGGCGTTGTCAAATGAGACTAAACGGAGCTATATGTACGCGACACGTGCGCGATGATCCGGTCCGGATAGATATAATAATTTACCAAATATATCAATTAATAGGCGGTTCTCCGGCAAAATTTGTATCATTACGAATTAGTCAAAAGATATTTTTTCACATGATTGGTAATAATAAGAGCTTCCATTTCATTTTTGAGAGGGGGCGTTTCCAATCAATAAAAAAAAATAACACTATCGACAATAGTGAGAAAAATTATGATGATAATAATAATAATAGCAATATCAAATAACAATAGTAATAATTTATTTTAAAAAACGTTAATAATAATTACAACGATAATGACAAAATGAATGGAAGCAATTGAAAAAGAAAGTTACTGGCACGAGAAAATTGATATTTGAATTAATGAATTACTAAAAATATTCTTGATATCAATTTAATAATTTTATATAAGACAAAAAAGAGAAACATAAAGTTAATATTGAACTCATAACATTGTGCACATACTTAAATTAATGAAAACAAGCATTAATTTTCGACAGAATTTTACTAAGTTTAAACGTGTTTGTTCATTATTGGAGTTAAAAAGCTAATCCATTGCGTCCTTTCATTGTACGCGTAAGGAGAGTGATACCCGGTCAATATTTGTCGCTATACTGCTAGCAGTCAGTAGCGTATTTCATGCCTGCAGTTTTGACCAATCAGAAGCCTAGAATCTTCATATGTAGGGTAGGGTATTGAATGTAGGGCAACTGTGGCTTAAACACGTATTAAATAACTCATGTACCTGTGAAACGGGAATGAATAGAGAACATTCTAATATTATATATCATGGCTGTGATCTAGTTCGATGTTCTTTAAAAAGGTTAATGTTTTTAATGATACAAATGTATTGTATTCTAATGGGCATTACAACAACAACACAACAAAATAAAGCTAGATGGATCTTCGACTGCGCGCAGTCGAAAATTATGTCTCCGTCATAGAGCGATGTTACAAACCCAAACAGAAGCAAATTTTAAAATTTTCTAATTCATTAACAGGTTCTCAGAATATTTTGATTACAAACTATTTTTGCATACATTATGAGCCCCATGACATTATCCATTTGACCTCTTGACCCCAAAATCTAATCAGTTCATTGGCTCTACAAGATACGTACAATGTACATGACCCAAGTTTAAAGTTGGCGGGGATCGACCTGTCAATCGGTTCTTGAGATATAACGCGATCATGAGAAAGGGACGGACGGACAACCCGAAAACATGGCTACGGCTACTTTGTTGCGGAGGCATAACAAAAAATAGAGAGTTGTCCTGCATCGATATCACAGTCGCATTAATATTATTAAATTTAATTAAAATAAATCTATTTTCTTATTGCCTATATAAAGTTTCTTTCTAACTCAACTCATAACAAGCTGATGTTAAAATTGGATTGCTTGCCTTTTGACTAAAAACTTCTAAATAAAACCCTTGCTTTACCACAAGTTCCAAAACCGTTGTGCAGAACTCACCTTCGTCCAAAGCACATCTGTGCGAGTACGTTGTACATGAGTAGAGTGATGAGGACCTTAGGGTCTATTGGTTGTCCCTCCGTCATGGCCAACTTCTTCTCAACCTTGGGGTAGACGCTGGAGATGAGATCCTGAAGAGGCTTGCCTGTTGCAAAATGCCTGGGAGCGAGGAAGAATGAAAAGAACTAGGTGTCTCATCGTGTTGTTTGAGCACTTTACTGGAAATTCCCCCATTCATGCGATGACATCTCAACAACAAAAAATAAATAATAAGATATTTGGAATAATCGAAATGCTAACATTTAATATACATGTGGCATAATAAGCAATTTTAAAGTTTAATTACCCGAATTCGAGAATTTTTTAGTCCACTTTCACTATGCAACGTGTACGTCTAAACTCTGTGTATGTCTGTTTTTTGCTAGTGCACCGAGCTAGCGCCCCAGCTCCCTGTCCCACGTGTGACGTCATGATTCAGGACCCGTATATTATTTCGCTTTCAAGCCAGGATTTGAAAATCTGAGAAGGGTCTTGGAAAATGCTTAATGAAGTGTAAATTAATATTTACCCAACCTTAAAGCAAATGATTCGTGTTCTCAATGATATAGGCTTTCCTTACATGTATAATTTGCCCATTTTGTGAAATTGATTCGCACAGTTACTTTAATACTGATGAAATTACCTTGGGTACATAAGACATATTATTATAGTTATTAATTATAGACATGTATTCTTTCTACACAGGTGGTCGCTTAACTCTGACTGTATTATCTAAGTTTTACCTGAGAGCTGAGTGAGCCAACTTGCGATGAAGTTTCCAGGTCTCACTGTATGGGCTGAAAGCAATATCCTTGAATCCATCCGAGAAAATGTCCACTGAAAATTGAAATACACGAAAACACAATATCAGCAGTGCACATAAATTTATGTTTACATACATTCATTTTTCCATACATTCATTTTGACCTCTTCTGTGACGATCGACACTGGCCGACATTGTGTATGCCCTTTTGGTCAACCAAATTTGACTAGCATTAATATCTTGGTGGCCCAGAGAAAACAATAAAATACAAGGATTTAACAAAAAGGTATAACTATGGTGACTGCTGCATGCACCAATTACACCTCAAAAGTCAATTGCTTCTCTCTAACTTTCTATCTCTCCCATGTATTGCTTTGTCTTTCTCTGAATCTGCACATCTTTGCTTCATAAAACCTCTATGGTCTTTCATCTTCTATCTGATGTTGAAAATATAATTTCAGTATCTAAACATATCAAAAAATTACATGATTATGCAACAAAAGGAAAGCAACATTGTTATAAGTATAGCTGAAGAAGCGAAGGAAAGAAGGCAAGAAAAGCTGAAAGGTAGTGGAGTTGGATGGCACAATTATAAATAGCCTTACATTATAAGCACCCATGTGTCCTGGCACTCCAACATTACTACCTCGGTCATAGCATCAAATATTACTTAGTATCATACCAATTCTGTAACCGTCTGGTGCTCCGACATTATTACCCCAATCATAATTAAAAATATTATGTTGATATCCAGTAACTATTATCCCTGTCATGGCATAAAACATTGTGTTGATATTTAATTACTAAATCCTATCCACTTACGAGAGTGGAAATCTGGACGATCAGCAAAGTCCATGCTCTGTTTGAGGACGGCTTCCTTGATCAATGCTTGACGGTTGAGAACTACCATCCATCTCTGCCCCGCCTTGAAGCCAAAGACATCACCGTACTTCTTGGCCCATTCCCCAAAGACAACCTCAGGAGAATCATTCATACCTGAAAACCAAAGGAGCATAACAAACATGAAAGATTTAACTAACAGTAAAATGTATCGAAATGAGATTTCAAGAGGAGAAGCTGTATAAAACCTCAAACAATGACAGTAACAGCCAAAATAAGAAAGCACAAAACTTAGTCTAGATGTAGATCTAAAGTTCAATGGCAATAAGAAAATCTACTACCAAACTGTTTTTGAATACTTTCTTGTGAAAATGGATCTCTTTTTGGATTTAGGATTATAACTTCTAATAATATTCTTCTCAGACATTTGCATGCAGTGGCGTAATGAGCAAAAACGTCTTTTTTTTTTCTTTTTTTTTTTTTGAGGGGGGGGGGGGGGGGGGCTGACAACAAAAAAAATCCGCATCAACCCACTCTTACATGAAGGCCCCGCTGAAAGTTTTTCAAAGTAGGGTCTAGGGGCAAAGCCCCGGCGGGTGTCAAGGGGCAGAGCCCCCAAAGCTCAACGGGTATGGGCACCAGTGACGAATCCAGGAATTTCTTACGGGGGGGGGGCACAAAATGGCATGGGGTGAAATATATGTAATACGATGAAGCGACAGAGCGAGGCTTAAGCGGCGAGGGAGCGGAGCGACCAAGCGGGGGTGGGTCTGGTAGGGAGTTCTGACCCTCTCCCAGAATAGGAAGCAATTGCAATTTTAGAACCACATTAGACGCATTGTCAGGCACTTCCTGGAGTAATATGACGTAAAATTGCTTTCTCCTACCCCCTCCAAGAGTAGGGATCTTTTGCAATTTGAAAACCACATTTGGCGCATTAATTTCCGGCTCTTCCTGGAAAAAACGAGGAAGTTAGAAAGTTAAATAAAAGTCACGTCGTGAGACGTTGTATATGCTTCGATGCACAAAGACGGTGGTCCGGTGCTTCACCAGTACGTAGTACTTGCCAAAATTATCTCGAGTGTATAAACTGTGTTGTTATCAGGGGCGTCGCTAGACCTTTTTTCAGTGGGGGTGGGGTGTAGAGGCCACCGATTAACGACAAAATTAGCCACCAATTACCGACAAATATATTAATGCCAATGTCCCACTGTTTACAAATTTAACCCTATAAACCCGGGGCCAGGAACTAAGTAATTTTTCAGTTCTCCCCCTACCGCGCGAAGCGTGGAAGCTGTGACACTTCATTAAATTTTTAGAGAAAGAAGACGATTCGTCAACGTTCTCGACTCTTAATCCTAGTCTGAATTCAGTTGCCCCCTTCCGCGCGAAGCGCGGAAACTTTGCCGTTTCATTAAATTGAAAGAAGACGATTCGTTGTACCGTTCCGCTCTACTCTTAATCCTTGTCTGAATTGAGTTTCCCCACTGGGCCCCAGTGGAACATTCGTACGCAAATCTGTGCATGCACAGTCCGAGTGGTGGGTAGCATGTTATCTCCCGGCAGTGCTTGTCGCAGGAGCTACTTGAAAGGAATTTTCCACTAGTGTTCCTGTCAATGGCCACTAATTAGGCCCATTAGTGCCTATAAAAAACATATGCTCTCTCTAGCTTTCTGGGAATGTGACAGTTTGCAACAGAAATGAAGAAACGCGTACTTTGTTGAAAATCATGTGATATCACGAACATTTATAAATATCACTTAGGCCTATATGGAATTGAAAATAAGTCATGGTTTAATTGCGGGGGGGGGGGGGAGGGCTAGCACCCTCCTCCCCCCCCCCCCCCCTCGTAGTACGCCAGTGTTTGTATGACTTTGTGTTTCATTGTGTTTTCTTTTCTTTTTTTCGTTTATCTCTCTCTTTCTTTCTCTTCTTTCAAAGAGCTCTTTTGGAGTTGAAGTTTGTGGAGCTGAATGGCTCTCGATCCACTCATAGTATTTTTCTGCGATTTTGTTGGAATATCACTAGAAGTTGGTGTCTGGTAAATTAGGATCTATATTTGACTTACTGTAGATGCTGCCAACGATAGGCAGGCCTCTTGGACCAGGAGGAAATCGCTTTGGCCTAATGATGGTCCAGAGGGCCAGCGTAGCAGTGACCACGCCAAGGGTTGCTGTGACGGTCAGGCCATTAATCTGACCAAAGCCAGACTCTCCGGCTCCAAGCAGGTCAATCATGATGGGTTTTAATCAAGCTATAAACAAATAGAAAAAAGAAGTTTCCATGGATTTGCATGTTTACATGGTTCCTGCCGGTACATCATAAATTGATTTAAATGGTAGAATGACTTTAATGTCTGTACGGTAGCTAACTTGTATTGGACTTGTCTCAAAGCCAAAGTTATATCCTTGTAGGCTCGAACATTGGATAAGTGTGAAAAGCCCAAAGTAACCTGCTTGCAAATAATTATAGAGCAAACGGAAAACAACTGAATCTTTCAAAAGGATTATAAGGTGGAACAAGCAAAGTAACCTTCCCCGACTCCTCCCGCAAGCACACTAAATACATGTACTATCTTTCTCATGTGACAATGCAATGCCAGACGTATACAGTGACCGGGAATCAAAGGCCAACGCCTAAATTCCGTACTAGATGATGATTGATTGATTGATTGATTTTATTCACCAAGTCTCCAACATACAACAATATAAAATAATAACAGATCGAATTAAGTCAGCTTGAACAGGATAACACACGAAAGCTCGAGTCATAGCTTATTTCCAGTGGGGTCCCCGACAAAATTATTAAGTTAACGTCCTATTATCTACAGAAAGTAAAGAAAAACCTTATTAAAATAATGACGATAGTAATAATAACGAAATTAAAATAATAATAACATAAATGATTAGTACAAGAAAAATAGGAAGAAGAAAAAAAGGAGAAGAAGAAAGTGGAGAAGGAGAAGGAGGAGGAAGAAGAAAAGAGGAGAAGAAGAAAGAGGAGGAGGAGAAGGAGGAGGAAGAAGAGGAAAATAATGATGGATATGTTGAATTTCTAAAACGTACGAAAACATAAGTATATACAAAATTAAAAAGTATAAACCTGGCAGAGAAGAGAAAAGTATTCTGTATTCAGGCTATATCAATGTCATTCGCATCTCTCCTCTGATTCCTTTAATTATCCCCTCGCCGACGAAGTCGGACAGGATATACGCTGCCGTCCGTCCGTCACAAATCTGGTTTCCGTTCAATAACTTTAGTAATGTTAGATGAATGTTAATCAAATTTGATATGAAGGTACATGGTATCAAAACACAGCCTAATTTCGATTTTGAAGTAAGTAGGTCAAAGGCAGGGGGGTGCCCAACGGGACCACCCCCTGGCAGAAATGGCCCCACCCCTGGCACCAAAAAAATTTGAAAGAAATATGATACCCACAAAAATGTACCTTTTTCTTTTTTTCTGCTCAAGGGGGGGGGGGGGTATTGAGTAACTCACTACCCCCTCTCTACCTCCCCCCCCCACGTTGAGCAACAAAACTTCTATTAATTTCTTTTTTTTTTAGTGCTCACTCACATCTTTTCTTTCGTAAATTTACCAAAGAGTAATATGGAGAGACACTGCAGTAGTCATGTACACACACAAAACAATACAAAAAGCACCTGTATAAAAGAATGCACATTATTATACCATTGACCTAATTCGAATGGACGTTCGTCGTTTTGTTAACGAATTCATTGTGATTGTCTCCGTCAATGTCGTTTTAATAACATTCCGTACAAGTTTCTTCGCTTTGATCTCATGAGGTCCGCCACCAATAAGCCGGGACAGAATCAAGATAGTGATTTTAAACATGTTAATATGCATACGCAGAAGATAATAAATCGCTTAAATTATGGGAAATCAATGTACAGTTGTGGTTAATAATTGGAGATTGTTGTTCCGTGTACTATGTTTTATTTTTGAAAAACATGTTTATATTACCAGATAGGTTATATTTGGATTGTTTGTGATTTTTAAATCCCGTTTTCCCCAATTTCCTCATAATATTCCAGAATTACAACGCACAGGGCTCATAAAGATTTTTTGTTAAGGTCATTGGTGCGTGCGAAAGTGTAAGAATCAGCAATAATAAATTTAATATCACCAAAATCGTCTGCTTTTCCACTTTGCTGCTCCCCATTGGTAATGTTTTTTTAATTTAAGACACACTCTTACAGAGCACACCATCCAAACAAAACCCCAGAGAGGGAAACTGCTCCTTTGTCAATGACGCAGTCGGTATTGTTAAACCAGCTGAATGTTCTCATTAAAGGGATCCGGTAACTTTGTCTTAGACCCTTTAAAAATAATCCTTGATTTAGCTCATGCTGCAATAATTAATAATTATAAACCTTTAGGTCAGTCAGGAACTCCATGACATTTACAAGCCGATCGCCTGTCTGATTATCAAGATATTAATGATTGGAATTACAAATTTTGAAAACCGTTCGCCGGACGGTTTTCATAACACTACAGTCTATTGGGGAAAACGAGTATGGTAAAACCAGTCACTCAAAGATTTGTACTTTTTTTAGTCACTTCTTGATCATTTTAAAGCGCGATTTTTTTAGGGCTTCAATATTACACCATATCACAGGAGGCACTGGTAACATGTAGGACCGTGCATCTCAGATTTAACATTGTTAAACGATCCCTTTAAGATGCACATAATCAGAAGGCGGCGGATCTCGTTGGATCAAAGAAAGAATCACGTTGAATGTCCATCCGTAATAGATCCATGATTAGGGACTTTTAGATTTGCACGAAGACAATGTGAATTGCTACGGTCGACGTCCTTTTAATGCACTGCCTTGAATGGACGTCACACGTATCAGTCCACGCAAATCTAAAAGTCCCTATTATACCCACCCTGACGACGTACGCACAAGTTTAACCAGCAAGGACGAAGAAGAAGAAGAAATTTGTTTTTATCTGTCGTTTCCTCTTAGAAGAATGGCAGAACTTGATTAATGATATTGTATTATAAAATGTCACAATGGACACGTCATAGGCGATAACAAGTCTTTGTCTGTCTGATAACAACAGTGCTGTGTTTGTACTGTGTCTGTGTCTAAAACTTTGAGAGTACTTTATAAATAATGATGACATATCGTTTCTTTACATATGACTTTATTAGTTGATTACGTCAACTTCCAAAGTATGGGACGCCGGGTTATAAATTAATATTCGACGAATCCTGTGGGAGGGGGGGGGGGGGGGGGGCGGAGCGCTGGATTCCCTCAAATTCCACTGGACACATTTTTATATAATTTCAGTTTAAATACCATGCGATTGTATATGTATGTCTCCGTTTGTTATTTTGACTCTTTCATTACTTTCATTGCTTGATATCATTGGATGTATTTTTGATACCTATTGAAAGAATAAGTGTTCATTATTGTTTAATGTTCATGATAATTGAATGTGAATGTGAAATATGAAATATAGTAATCTGAAAATAAGTAATAATGATAATAATACATAATAATGATAAATAATTGATCATGGTGATGATGAAGGAGAAGAAGGAAAAGAAGAAGAAAGCGAAGTTTCTGATCACTACGCAACTAGATACCTCTTTCTCTCTTTCTATCTTTCTTTCTCTATTTCCCCTCTCCCTCTACTGTTCTTTCCTCTCTTCCTCCATCTCCCATCTCTCAGTTTCAGTTTTATTTTTCATTTCTAAAAGAACAGTAATTATGACAAGAAATCAGATATACAATTCAACATTCAATGATATAATAAATTTTACATGGTTTAAAGTTGTGAAATAGAAAGTATACATAATTATCCAGTATAATGGATTTTTAATATTTTTTAATGAAGATAAACCTGTCTAACCTCCCCATATATTTCTTTCTTTCTCTCCATCCCCGTACCTTCTCTCTACATCCTTGTAATACAGTGTATATAAAAGTGTGAGAATTCTCAACTCTGACATGACAACGGGTGTTCCAGAATATGTAGGCATGAAGAAAATGGTCTATGATTGAGCGATATTAAGTTTGTATGCCATGTATATTTGTTCATACAGTGTATTTGTTTTTGTATGTGTTTGCACTTGAGAACCTGAAGAAGAGCTCACAAACCGAAAGCTCGTAATACAATTGTAAAGTACAGCTACGTCTCACGTTCCTAGACCATTTTCTTCACCATTTTCTTCACGGCTATATAATACACACCCCCCCCCCTCTCGATCCCTGTCTCTTTACTCTTTCCTCCGTCCCACTCTATATTCCTCTCTCGTTCCTTCCATTCTTATTTTGCCGTTTTCTTTACTATGTTATATCTCTAGTATATTTTGTCTGTATATTTCCATATATTATTCCTCTTTATCTTTCTACCAAACAAACATTAAAAAGGAGCAGTGTATACGTCTTGCTTTTAAATCCGTACAACTTTGATATCTCTGCACAAATTTCAGACGAGAATTTGCTCTTTTTTTAAATAAATGATTCTACTAATTAGATGAAAATGAAATTGCGCTAGCCAACTCAATGCCTAACTACTTCACATATTACTTTCTCTTGATTACTTGATTATTGAGTGTCACTTTGAATTCAAATGACTTTTTAGAACTGCTTTTAGAACAAAACAAAATACTTTCTGTTCTCCTCAAGTGCATGTAAAGAAAGCTTATTATCGGTCATCCAATCGACACACATAGACAGCTGTTCACTGAGCTTATCCTCAAGGTATTTTGGATTCGGATTTGAATAAAGTAGTACGCTGTCAACTGCGTACAATAATAGTTTAAAGTCTTTTATACAAATACACATATCATTGATATAACTTGTAAATAAAATTGGGTCTGTTATGCTTACCTGAGGAACACCGCATGTTATATACATTACTTTGGAACGAATTTCATGAATGACCACTACTTGTGTCGATCATAGACAAGTAAGATCTGAACTACTCCTTGTTAAAACCCATTATTTGTAACTTTTTCAATGAGACGCCATGATTAACTGTATCAAAAGCTTTTTGCAGATTTGTGTCCTCAAATAATCAGTCAAATGAATTGGACATGTTTCAGTCGAATAATCATGTCGAAAACCAGATTGAAATTCATAAATTATATCATTTTCTTTGAAGTATTTTTCAAATTGAACACAGACCGATTTTTCTATAATTGTTAATGCTACGCTTAAAACACTAATAGATCTGTGATTGCTAACATCAGTTTTATCTTTCTTCTTATAAATTGAAGTCACTGTTGCTAATTTTCAGATACTCTGGAAAAGTACTCGTCAAGATAGAAAGATTCATTAATTAACTTGAAGGCTTATATAAAATCTTCGCACCGTCTTTCAGAAATTTAGCTGGAATCTTGTCTAACCCAGTACTTTTTGATACATGTCAGATGACAGATCACAGCAAAGCAAATTGCAGTAGTCATGTACACAAAAGCAGCACTTGTAAAAAAATAATGAACATTATTATACATACCCTGACGATGTATGCACAAGTTTAACCAGTAATGACGAAAAAGAAGAACATTTGTTTTTACCTTTGGTTTCCTCTTAGAAGAATGGTAGATACTTGATTAATGATGTATAACGATTGGCGTAAGAGTACAGGGACAGCTGATCAACAACCTTAGATTTGCTGACGTCATTGTCCTTATAGCTGACAATGGTAGAGACCTTCAAACATTAGTTGACCTAGTACATCAGAGCAGCTCAAACTTTGGACTGAAAATAAACATTACCAAAACAGAAGTACAAGCCATAAGCAAACACCCTCAACTGAATTTAAACATTGGAGGAGAACAGCTCAAACAAGAAGAAAAGTTCGTTTACCTGGAAAGAACAATATGCTAGACAGGAAGCGATCTGCTCGGAAGAAGTACAGCTTCGAATTTGGGAAGGCAATACTATCTGGGCATCAAAAGTTATAATATACGCTGCTCAACAAGAATTACTGTACAAAGTCCTGGTGTTGTCGATTCTATTATATGGTGCAGAAGCATGGACATTAAAAAAGTTTGATGCAAATAGACTTCATACCGGCTTTTGAGATGGCATATGTCACAGGAGAATCATAGGTGTGACCAGACTTGACAGGATGAGAAACACACACATACCAACACAACTGAACATGGAAGAAACCATCATCGACAGGCCAGGCGCGTACTAATGCGGGCCCCTGAATGCTCATCTGACCGTAATTAAAAACCCAAAACCCCTGAGCTTCCGGGGGGCTCTGCCCCCTGGACCCCACCAAGGGCCCTAAGGTGGGCCCCTGGATGCCCATCTGACCGTAATTAAATACCCAAAACCCCTGAGCTTCCGGAGGCTCTGCCCCCTGGACCCCACCAAGGGCTCAAAGGCGGCCCCTGGATGCTCACCTGACCGTAGTTAGATATCAAAACCTCTGAGATTCTGGGGGCTCTGCCCCCTGGACCCCACCAAGGGCCCAAAGGCGGCCCCTGGATGCTCACCTAACCGTAGTTAGATATCAAAACCTCTGAGCCTCTGGGGGCTCTCCCCCCCCCCTGGAACACGTCAATGGCCTTAAAGAGGGCCCCTGGATGCTCATCTAACGGTAATTAAATACCTAAAACCCCAGAGCTTCCGGGGGCTCAGCCCCTTGACCCCCTGCCGAGGCTCATGCCCTGGACCCCACGCTAATTTACGCTCTACCTGATCGTTAATACTCCACTTTGAAAAACGTTCCGCGGGACCTGCATGTAACGTGTAAGACTGGTGGTGAGGCAGATTTTTCGTCTGACCACCCCCCCTTCCGAACGTTTTTTCTCATTACGTCACTGCCCTGAAAGGTGAGCCCCCTGGAATGTTTGCCCCCCCAAAAAAAACTGCTTCCGGCGCGCCTACTCAGAATGCTTTGATTTTGTTTTCACGAAGTGAAGGCTCGTAGCCGCGCGTGTATAAAACATATTATGGGATTTTTTATTGTTTGAAGCAATTTCATGATAACCAACAATGGCAGTAGTGTAGTA